>JAOXJP010095874.1:0-28507 GCA_025762735.1 Platanus orientalis | reverse complement strand
CTCTCACAAATTTTCCAAATCAAGAGCAAGAGAGTTGTGATTTTTTGTACATGACCATTACTTTGCTCATTTGAGTTTATCTTCATATATATTAGACAAAAATGAATTATGTCCATTGGATTAGAACATTTTAAAATGGTCAAAAGATCTAGCCCACTGATTAGAAACTATTTTTTAAAGATTAGACCGTTATACAGTGTTTTCGCAACTTTGGATCGATCCTGGATCGATCTAAATGCAAAAAACACTCAGATCCTGCAACTCGAGAGTTGCTGGATCGATCCAAATAAGTTTGGATTGATCCAAACCATTAGGATCGCAGTGGTTCGATCTTGGATTGATCCAAATTTCCTGTAATTCCTTCTAAAAAGTTGAGAATGCTATAAAGGACTTTAGATCACCCCTCCATGGTCCGAGAAGATCTGTGGACCTTGAGAACCCCTTCATGGACCCTTGATTCACCTTGGCTACTTCTCATTACCATTTTTTTACCTTGTGTGAGCTCGAAGATAGACATGAATCCTTCGGGATGACTTGCCAACTCCCGGATTGATCTCTTAAGGCTTCCTTGACGCTTGATGATGATCTTCATGATGTTTAGACTCAAGAACCTCCTAGACTCTAACATAACTCTATCAATGTCCTAGTCTATACAAAACGTGTATTTTATAGTATATGAAATTTACAATACATTTACATTTACAAAAATAAACAACGATACTAGAGAATACAAAACTAGATGAAAAATATCCAAATCTAACATATCCATTAACAGATGAAGAAAAAAAAAAAAGAATAAAAAAACCTAAGGGCCCATTTGGGAACCTTCCAAAGAATGCATTCTATCCATTTTTAGTTCTAAAAAATCAAAAAAAAATGAGAAAATAATGTTTGGATACAGGGAATGCATTCTTAGAATAGCTCCAAATTTCACATTTTGGCAACATTTTTTGGCACTAAAAATAGTAGTGTCAAAAAAACAAAGAATGAGTTCTTTGGGTTCGTGGGCATGAGACTCGATGAGCAAACTTGTAACCTTGACTCCTCATAACTACATCAAAGGAAAAGCTTCAAATGGGAAGAGAATATGAATAACACTATTGTTGAAATATAAATTTGTGAATATAAGTGAATTTACCAAAATACCCCTAACACGTGAATTTACCAAAATACCCCATTTTCTCTATTTTTTTATGGATAGATTTTGGTGACTATGATGAGATTGAGCTAAATGATAATTGCACATTTTTTATGGATTATTGGTTCTACATATTAAACAATATGCCAAATTCTTGTATCAATCTGAAAAAATAGATTTTCTACATGTTGCCAAACAACATCTTGCTTCAGAATATATAAAAAATAGATTCTAGATTAAATGTTACCAAACGTTCATCTAGTTAAGGAATGGCTCCAAAAAATGAAGAATCTCTAGAATCCATTTTCTAGATTCTGAATGAGAATCTGAAAAATGGTTCTCAAACGGGGCCTAAGTAAATCAAACAAATCGTCACAAAAGAAATGCTACTTATGACTTCAAAACGCTTAACTTAAACAAACTCGTAACTCTAGACATATGCAAAGGTTTAGTGCCAATATTCCTAAAACAATGGTTACATAAATCAATAACTGCCAACCATAATTGGCATATTCAAAATTTAAGAATGACTATTGCTAAAACAATGGTTAAATAAATCATTCACCGAACAATAGCCCCCGAGCTGTAACTTTTGTTACGGTAGTATCATGTGATTTGATAGCATAATATTATAACATTACTCTTCCTACACACCATGCCTTAATGTTATACATTTCGAACATATACAACCCTAACTATATGTTGCACTGTTCATTTTCTAGTTTCAAAGAAAAATAGTGGTTTACATATTTCTATATATATATATATATATATATATATATATATATATACATAGAAGGGGAGATTAATTGTCTATGAACTAGATGGTGGCACCAAGAGGAAAAATAAAAATAATTATAAAAAATGATAGAGGAAGGAAAATAGAATTTAGAAAAAAATATATTGTCAAGTGGAATGAAATTTCCAATTATAAAAAATAATGAAAGATGAATAAGAGGAAATGTAGATACCTAGAACAAGCTAAATGCATTAAAAGTAAAGATCAAAGAGTCATTGTGATGGAAATGTGATTTTAGAAAGGTTAATTAGCTAATTTTAAAAAATATATTAAATTAGGATCATATAGAAAAGGAAGCTGATTTAAAAAAAGAAAGAAAGAAAAGGAAAGACAATCTAGAAGAATTAAGTAACGTCGATGCAAATTTTTAGATACTCTTACAGAATTATAATATTTCAAGTTAAAACAGGCACAATACACTTAGGCTTTGTTGCACACGCACAGGCCAAGGGGCAGACACATCAGCACCGAAAAGTGATAAGCGCCCCCAAAAAAGTGTTAATCACTTTTCGGCACTGATGTGTCCACCCCTTGGTCCGTGTGCACAAATTGCACATGGATTTCGTGTGCACCAAAGCCGGACCGGGCACAATAAGGTATTACGCATACAGTTGAGGTTTTGAAATGTACGAGGGACCATAGCTCATTACAGTTAACTAATTGTTCCATAATATTATCGAGTAGAGATGGTATAAATACTAATGAAGCATTGTTTTAGAATCAAATGATTTTGAAGATATTAGCTGTACTAAAACAAAAAATATGGAATATAATTTTAGTAAAAATATAATTGTGAAAACAAACCATATTTGTTTTCTTGGTTCATTAGAGGGCTGTGGAAGAAGTGGAACGGTACATTAGGAGTGTCATGTGATTAAAGCATATATATATATATATATATATATATATATATATATGATGAAGCTGAGATGGATTAGTTGTCAGACTATAAAGGATGAAAGAAAGTGACATGCAACTAATTAAACCAGTGATTGCACCAGTGAAGAATGATACGATCTAAATTTAACGCACCAGAACTAGAGGTCAAAAATGACATAGATTGACATAACAAGGAAAGACAAGTGTTTAGAAGATACGGCCTTGGTGTTGAATAATTGAACAGGATTCACCGATTCAGTCGCTAAGGCCATGGCTGTAATGCATTCATTTCGTTTCAAATTTCCAAGGCATTTTCAGATTTATGCTTGATAACATATATCATTTCATTTTATAAAAAACCTAAGATGACTTCATTTATAATTTTAGTGAACAAATCAGTATAAATCTGAATGAATTCATTATGAACCACCACTTTATGGCTACAAATACCTATGAAATTTTAAATGAAATGATCACATTACAAGTGGCTGCCAAACAAGGGCCTAACTAAATTTTGCAATTTATATAAGCCTATTCTTGGAATGTATAATGCTCACGTCTTGTTCTTCTATTTTTTTTTTTTTTTTTTTTTGCGCTTGGTTCGTGGTTCTCGAGTGAAAGTGACGTATGCAGGGGTAGCAATTCCATCCCCCCCCCCCAAAGCTTTTGTGCACACAAAATCCATGCACAATGCATGTGCATGGACCACGAAGAGGACACATCAGTGCCAAAAAGTGATAAGACACCCCCAAAAAAGTGTAAATCACTTCTTGGCGTTGATGTATCCGCTTCCTGGCACAAAATACTTGGCTAAATGTACAATGTTCAAGAATTTGGGACCGCTTGTGTAGGATTCGATATAACAAAAACAAATCTATTAAAAAAAGCAGGCTTCCGAAAGTTGCCATCGCTCAAGCAAAGCTGAAAACTGAGATTCCAAGAGTTGAATACCGCAAGTTATTCCAAAGAAACAAGAGAAAAGCAAACTACCAGCAACCTATAGCATCAAAACCAACAAAATGCAATACTAAAAAAGCTCTAGTCGAACAAACTGAATCCCATATCATCGTTGATGATACCTAGGTCTGGTTCACCAAGCTGATCGCCTGATTGTCCTCCTCAGGGTGCTTCTGTACAGGCTCACTACCTGCAACCAACACGTGAGGAACACTGGTGTGGCGTTAGCCCCCACCACTCTGACGATCAAGTTAGTGTTTTAGAAGAAATTCAATCCCCCTTTTTGTTGGATGTCTTTCTTTTATACCTCTGCTTTAAGCAGTTAGGAGTGTCTATCTTACTTGTCATGAATATTTCAAGTTTGTTAGGAAATTGGTTTAGAATACATGTGGAGGCTCGATATTGGTAGAATCTCTGTGCCTCTTCTCATCTACAACTACCTCTAGTCTTTAAAACGGTCGGTTCATTCAGATCTCTCCAATAGTCGTCTCCCTTAGGATGGTCGTTCAAAGTTTCAAATAGTCTATCGTCTAACTCTTCGTCGGTCATATGTCTCTCAGTCTATCACCTGATTCTTGGTCAATCATTTGACTCTCAGTCTATCACTTGATTCTCAATTGTCAAATGGTTGAACGGCTTGTCATGCTCCACTCCTGATGCTCGATCGGATCGTAGTGGGTTTGATACTCATGTGGTCCTACTAGTGGTCTGGCACTTAGTTTGTGTGATAGTCAGTTTAACCCAAGTGGGTCGCCCGGCTGATGGGTTGAACCTTGGTGGTTCACTCCGTCAGTTGGCACAAACTAGATTCATCATCATCATCTGCCCCCCCATTCCCCAACCCATAGGTCTAATCAGGCGTTGGGAATTCAAAGTGTCGCCCGAGACGATAGGCATACCATTGTTTCAGCTTCACCTTTATTGAGCCATGTGCCATTAATGACGGCACAACACATCACATCCATTATTGTTTCTCCTCGAACTACATGCTCATCTGACAATGGAGGTTAACTTGGGTCATCCGACGGTCGGTGGGGTGATGGAGAAGCCTATAAAGATTGCCCTTATCCCTTTGATCCGTCCATTTACATTCAAAGCCCTTATCCCTTTGAAGTTCTCCTTCATGCTCACGTCTGACTCTCCCAAGTGGTATTTGTGGTACCTTCATCATCTCGCCTTTCTGGAGGTACATCTCTAACATTTCCTTGCTATTTACTTTTAATTTTAATCCTTTTATCTTCTCTCTCACCTACATTTTTCTTCTTCCTCCCTCTTTTTTGTGAAACGCCCATTCGACATTTTCCAAAATCCATGATCATTCCCCTTTTCTTTTCTTTTTTTACTCATCTTTTCACCGTCAGACCTTGGATCCCATTAGAGCTCCATTAGGGTTTCATTTGACTCATTTCTATTTTTTCCTTCGTAGCCATCAGTGTCCGCCTGAACTGAGTGTCCTTTCGATTGAGTTTTCTTTCCTCAACCGGATCTTTAACAAGCTTCTAGGAGTCCTCAGTCCCTCAGTCGGCGTCATCTATGCCCTCTGTCACATGAGTACCCATTCTGAGTCTTCCGAGTCCGTTATAGCTCTAGACCGCAATCTTGTTAGGGAGGACACCCCTAATTCGGCTCAACCCTCAAAGCCCTCTAGGTGGTTCTGCTTTGCTAACCTTCCTTATAGTGCCAATGGAGTATTATCCATGGTGTCCAACACCCGACTTGGGGATCTCTACCAGTTTTTTTCAAATTCCCTCTTCGGTCAAGCTGAGAGTTCCCACCTCAGGTGAGTGAGCTTGTGCCTGTCTCACCAATGAAGTCTCTGTTTATGAGCAAGCGTTAGAGGCCAGTCTTCGTTTTTCAATCCCGTTGTTCGTTCATCAACTATTAACTTGTCTCTGCCTCTTCGAGTCAGATCATGCCCAATGGGTGGAGGACCTTGATCACATGCATGGTGTTGTGGCTTGCTTGCAGCGGCGGTCAGGACCACCTAACCATTCCTAAGTTTCCTTACTACAACAAGGCAGTGGAGCTTTACTCTGGTTAGGGGTACTAATCACCAGTCTTTTGACTTTGAATAGGGGTTGGAAGAAAAAGTTCTTTATTTCTGAGGATGGATTGGAATCTTACCCTTGGGATAGGCCTCTCAACCAAGTCCACACTATCCCCAAGATATGGGGAGAACCTCATAATGCAGGTAATTTTTTTATTACCTTCGTTACTCCTTGTTTTCTTCAGTCTCGGTCAGGCTAACTTCATTTTGACTTTTTATCGCTTTTATTTCTTGTAGTTTTGGTCGAGCGACTGCTGTTCAAGGTCGAGTTAACCAGATTGGACAGTGTCTTTGTACACTCCATCAGGGATTACTCATTGCTAGTGAATCTTGAGCCTCTACCTCTCTATTTGTTTATCCCTAAGCCCCTTTCCTTTGGGCCCTTTGAGAGTCCTGTCGGTCTACTCGGTTATAATCTCTTTCTCGCACTTATAATTTCTTCTTTTTCTATGATTCTAACACATTTTGTACTGTCCTTTCCAGACATGTCTACGCGACCGTCCAAGGCTTCTTTGGCGAGGGTCTCAGCAACCCTATTGCCACTTCTCACCAACGCCCAAAGTTCACCCATTATTGCTCGGCTAAGAAGGGCAAGCGAGGCACCCACTATGGTCGAAACCCCAACCACCCTAGCCATCCCATTCATCGTCGATCTGGAGATGACGTTGGTGTCTACAACAGAATACGATGAGTGTGTGGCCGACCTCTTATCATACGTGTCAGGCAGGTCATCTGTCAAGGGCAAGGAGAAAGCCTTTCCGTCTCTTCTCTAGGATGAAGACCGAGCTATGGCTCACCTACGTTGAATGCTCTTTGACGGCAATGTGGAGAGCTTCAAGGGCATTAGCTCGGGTGCCCTAGCGAAGAGCACCTTCTTCGATTTGATGAAGGTAAGAAATTATCTCCTTTTTTCTTTTCTTCTTTTTTATCATTTTTTAAACTTTTGTCTTTCACCTTGCAGGTGTTAAAGAAGGTTACAGCTCTCTCTAGTCATCAGCTCAATTTGGAGGCTTACATTGGTGAGCTCCAAAAGAAACTTGTTGAGGCCGATGTCGATCGATTGACGCTGGCAAGGAAACTCGCCGAGACTGAGAATGTACTGAAGGGCACTGAGGCGACCCTAAAAGAAGTCCGAGACCAACTTGAGGGGGAGAAGGTTAGGGCAATCATACTCCAAAGGTCTCTGGACAACTTGAAGGAGGCATGGGAGGTTGAGAAGGAGAACGTCACCAACGAAGTGATTGTCGCTTTCAAGGAGTCTGATGCCTTTGACGATGCCACTTCGAAATATTTCATCAGTGAATTCAAGACCCTTCGCCTCCAAATCCTCCGAGCATACCTAGACCTTGATCTTTCCATGTTCAAGGCCGACGTTGAATCCGACTCAGTTGGGCTAGAGGCAAAGAAGGGGGTAGCTGAGGAGGAGCCCTAAAAGGATGACACCACTTCTAAGGATGAAGCCTTCTCTTCTTTCTATTTGTCATGTAGGTCAAGGGCAATTTTTTTGTTGTTTGTTTATTTATTTTTTGTATATGTAGGCTGAGGGACATTTTCCATGTTAATGAAAGCTATTTTCCTTACTTGACGTCTCACGAAACGTTTCTTTTCTTTTACTCATTAAGCTCCATGCTCGTCCACAATTAGCTAGTAGGACGTTTATAGGGCGTTTGTAGAACATTTTTAGAACAATAGTTATTTTTCATACTTAGCCATGTCCATGGCTAGTCTGCTCTCATGACACTTGGGGCTTGTTGTAGAAAATTTGTAGACCGAGGATCATTTTTCCAGACTTGGCCATTTTCATGGTTAATATGTCCTTCCGACACCACTTAGAACTTATTGTAAATTGTTTTGTAGACCGAAGGTCATTTTATAAGACTTTGTCCATTCTTTCAACACCACTCGGGGTTCATTGTAGATCGCTTTATAAACCGAGGACCATTTTACTAGACTTAGTCCATTTTTTCGACACCGCTTGGGGTTCATTGTAGATCGCCTTGTAGACCGAGGATCATTTTACTAATAATATATTTTTTTGACATCACTCGGGGTTCATTGTAGATTGCTTTGTAGATCAAAGGTCATTTTATTGGACTTAGTCCATTTTTTTACACCGCTTGAGTTTCGTTGTTGATCACTTTGTAGACCGAGGGTCATCTTACTGGACTTAATCCATTTTTTCGACACTACTCGGGGTTCGTTGTAGATCACTTTGTAGATCGAGGGTTGTTGTACTAGACTTAGTCCATTTTTTCGACACCGCCTGGGGTTTGTTGTTGATCACTTTGTAGATTGATGATCATTTTATTGGATTTAGTCCATTTTTCTGACACCGTTCGAGGTTCGTTGTAGATTGCTTTGTAGACCGAGGGTCATTTTACTGGACTTAGTTCATTTTTTCGACACCACTCAGGGTTGGTTGTAGATCACCTAGTAGACCAAGGGTCATTTTACTAGACTTAGTCCATTTTTCTGACATCGCTCGGGGTTTGTTGTAGATTGCTTTATACTAAACATTAGTAGACATAAGAATTTTATTACTTCAAAATCAAAATTACATGCTCATTAGTAGTACCTTTTTAAGTGCTCAACGCTCCATGATCGGGGTAGAGGATTTCCTTCTAAGCTTTCCAAGTAGTAAGCACCTGCTCGAGGGGACCTGGTTACTTGGTACTGTCCCTCCTAGTTAGGTCCCAGATTTCCATCATTTGAGAGTTGTGTCACCTTGCTCACCTTGTGGAGAACAAGATCCCCATTGTCAAATACTCTTGGTTAGACTTTTGCGTTGTAATATTTCATCATTCTCTATTGGTAAGCTGCTATTCGGAGTGTGGCTTTAGTTCTCCTCTCTTCTACCAGGTCCGAGTTCAAGCACAACTCCCTTTCTACTTGCTCAATCTGTAACAATTAAGTTCTAAGGCTCGCCAGACCAATTTCAACAATTATGACTGCTTTGCTACTGAAGGCTAGAGTGAAGGGTGTCTCTCTGGTGGGGCTTCTTGGGGTGGTTCTATATGCCCACAGGACCCTTGGTAACTCCTCAAGCCACAATCTGTTTGATGCCTCCAGCCTGGTCTTGATTATCTTCAGTATTGTTCTATTGGTCACCTCCACCTGACTATTTTCCTAAGGGTGCGCCGAAGAAGTGAAGTGGTTCTTGATGCCTAACTGAGAACAAAACTCTCAAAAGTGTTGGTTATTGAACTGTTTCCCATTATCTATAATTATCACCCAAGGTATAACAAATCGACACACTATGGACTTCCAGACAAAGTCTCGTATATTTCCTTCAGTGATGGTAGCTAATGCCTCAGCTTCTACCCATTTAGTAAAATAGTCGACAGCTACTACAAGGAATATCCTATGCCTCTTTGCTAAAGGGAGGGGACCCATGATGTCTATCCCCCATTGAGCGATGGGCATGAGCTCCTTAGTAGGCTGTCGAGGGACATTAGCAAACCTCTACAGCTGTTGCACTTTCGGACATAATCAACCAAGTCTGCCTGCATGGTCCACCAGTAGTACCTTGCTCAGATAAGTTTGTGGACTAGTAATCGGCTACCCTAATGGTTTCCACATATTCATTTATGGATCTCTCTCATAGTGTAGTCAACTCTACTAGGAAGTTCACGAGTGCTTATCCTTTTATGGAAGTCCTTGGGTGGTAACGGATGTCAAACTCACCTAGCTCTATAGCCCACTTAACCATTCACCCCGAGACCTCTGGTCTCTACAATACCACTCTCAATGGTTGGTCGGTCAGCACTACTATAGGATAGCCTAGAAATAAGGTCTGAGTCTCCTCATCGTGGCCACCAACGCATAGGCCAACTTCTCCAAGGGTGGATATCTTAGCTCAACACAGTGAAGGGCTCTGCTGACATAGTATACTGGTGTTTAGATACGACCCTCATCTCAGACCAAAACTGAGCTCATTGCTATCTGGGACACCGCCAAGTAAAGGTATAGGTCTTCTCCCTAGGTTGTCTGACTAAAGAGGGGCAGGGACACCAAATGTTCTCTAAGGTCTTGAAACGCTTGGTCAATCTCCTCAGTCCATTGAACGCCTTCTTTAAGAGGCAGAAGAAAGGGAAACACTTATCTATAGATCTTGAGATAAATCAGCTCAAAGCCGTCACCCATCACCCGTCCTGCCAGCCATCGTACTTCCTTGGTGGTACACAGAGGCCTCATGTCCAATATGGCTCTAATTTTCTCGGGATTAGCTTCAATTCCCCTATGAAAGACCATGAAGCCTAAGAACTTTTTTGCAGACACCCCCAAATGCACACTTGGCTGGATTAAGTTTCATTTGGTACCTTCCCAATGTGTTGAGGATTTCTTCTAGGTCATCCAAATGTTTTTTGGCTCTCATGCTCCTACTAACATGTCATCCACATAGACTTCCACATTTCTCCCAAACTGTGCCTCAAACACTTTGTTTAGCAATCTTTGATAAGTGGCCCCTACATTTTTCAATCTGAACGACATGACCCTATAACAATATGTCCCTCGATTAGTTAAGAACAACGTCTTTTCTTGGTCTCCTTTCTCCATCTTGATTTAGATGTATCTAAAGAATGCATCCATAAAACTGAGTAAAGCATGTCCAGAGGTAGAGTCAACCAGTGAGTCTATCCTCAAAAGTGGAAAGTTATCCTTGGGACAGGCCTTATTAAGGTTAGTGAAGTCCATAGATATCCTCCATTTCCCATTGCTCTTCTTGACTAGGATTATGTTAGCAATCCAATCATGCTAGATCACTTCTCGTATGAACCCAGCCTTCAATAATTTATCTACCTCCTCTGTAATGGCCTGGTTTCTATCAGTGGTGAAGGTCCTCTTCTTTGGTCTAACTGGCTTTGCTAAAGGGTCATCACTCAACCTGTGGGTAATCACCTTCAGATCAATCCCAGACATGTTGCGGGTCCACGTGAAGGCGTCCTTGTGCGTGGTGAGGAGCTTCTGTAAGCAAAGCTGCAATTCTTCTGAGAGCTCATGCTCGACTCGAAAAACTTGCTATGGTCTATCAGGGTCAATGTTCAAGTCCTTCAAGTGTTCCATAGGTTTGGTCTGCTTTTGCCGAGCATCCTCTCTTTCTTCTTAGTCATCAATGGTGAGGGCCTCCTTTGATCCTTTGACTCTCAAAGGTGCCATATAGCATTCCCAAGTAGTCTTTCGATCACCTCTAATTTCCCCGACTCCCCCTTCGATTGAAAAATGCATCAATAAATGATAGGTAAAGGTGATGGCTTTCATTTGGTTTAATGTCGGTCGGCCAATGACGGCATTGTATGCCGAGTGGCAATCAACAACTAGAAAGTCTACCGCCTTGGTTACTTGTCAAGGACTGACCCCAGTCGTGACGAGGAGGATGACCACTCCTGTAGGGTATAATTTTTCCTTGGTAAATCCCACCAATGGTGCCATTTTTTGTCAGAGTTTGTCTCTTCCAATTTCCATTTGTTCAAAAGCAAATAGATGCAAGATGTCAGTCGAGCTCCCATTGTCTATGAGCATCCTTTTGATCTAATGATTAGTTATAACCAGCGTGACTTCTAGAGCATCATCATGCAAGTGTTATACTCTGCTAGAGTCCTCTTTGGTGAACGTAATATCTTGTTGATCGACCCGAGGGAGTTTTTGTGGCCTGTTTATTGAGTAAACTTCTACTTAGGGCACTCTTACTTTCTGCAAGTGGGCTTTCTAAGCTGAGTTCAATTCCTTGCCTTCAACGGGTCCACCCGCAATGACTTTTATCTCCCACATTATCTCTGGCTCAAAACTTTTACCACCCGAGGGCCCCTCATCTACCTTCGGATGGGATTGAGGGTAAACAGCTACGAAATGCCTCAACCTGCCTTATTAGATAAGGTTCTCTATCTACTCCTTCAAGTCAAAGCAATCCTCCATGTTGTGGCCATAGTCCTAGTGAAACCGACAGTACTTCCTTTGAGGCCTCTTTTATAGAGGAGTCTTGAGCTTCTCAAGCCATTTCAACGACAGTTCACCCTGCACGTTCATAAGGACATGTTCAAGGGATAATTTGAGGGGAGTGTAGGCTCGGATCCATTGAGCTAGGGTCTCTGCTACCCTCGGCCTTGTCTCTCAGTCAACCACAATCATGGTTCTAGGCTCTCGCTCTACTATTTTTGGTTGTTCATCTCTTTTTCTCTTCGTCTACTCTCAAGGCTCGACCCCTTGCTCTCTCTAGGATGCCATGTTGTCTTCCGCATTCATGTGATTTTGGGCTCGAAGCATTAACTCAGTCATGTTGGTGTGGGAGATTTGGAGAGGGAGAGTAAGAATTTTGTAGGTAATAGCCCACCCAAGAAGGCTGTTAGTACCACCTTCTCGTCGGCATCATCTACCTACAATACCTCTTGGTTGAACCGGGAGACGTAGTCTCTCAGCAACTCTCCCATCAATTGTTTGATGTTGAGCAGGTAAGTGGTCGACCTCCAATGGTGTCTCCCTCCTATGAAGTGGCTAGCAAATGACTGACTTAATTCAAAGAATGAGTTAATGCTACCTAGCTAGAGGTTGCTGAACCACTTCTGTGCCAAACCTTTTAGGGTCACTGAGAAGGCCCTACACATGATCCCATCCAAGTAGTCATGTAGGAGCATCAGGGTTTTGTAGGTTTCGAGGTGGTCAAAGGGGTCTCGGTTCCCATCGAAAGCCTCTATCTAAGGGATCTTGAATTTCTTGAGGAGGGGGCAAACCATGGCCGTCATAGAGAAAGGGCGATCGGTCTTCTATATCAAAGCCTTGACTATAAAAAATGTCTTCCTCTAATTATTTCATCATGATAGCCAACTGGCTTTGTATCTTCTGCATCTATTGTTCTTGCTCGATCACTGCTCCTCTTCCTCCCACTCCATTGGTCTAATGGGATGGTAGAGCACCAAAGCCATGGTTGTCTGCCTGCTTTCCTTATCCATCGTCCTGTTCCCTTTCATGCTCCAGGTGGGTAGCCTCGTGCGTCTCATCATCACCAGAATACTAATGTTCTTTCTGCATCATGATCCTTCGATTAAGTTCTTGGTTCTGTTGTGTGATCTGCTCTATGTTCTAGTTGAGGTTTTGTATCTACTGCTCAAGAGCAGTGATTCTAGTGGCATCGACCTCCCTTTTGTCTTGTTTGTTGGTCAACGAAGCATTCTAACGAGCCTCCATCATCCTTAATCGAGTTTCAATCATGCGACATTTGTCTTACCGGAAATCGCTTTGTGTTTCCCACAGACGGCGTCAACTAATGATACATGGGTCTGGTTCACCAAGATGATCGTCTGATCGTCCTCCTCAAGGTGCTCCTAGACCGATTCACTACCTACAACCAACATGTGAGGAATGCTAGTGTGGCACCGGCCCCCACCACTCAAACGATCAAGTCTGTTTTTTAGAAGAAATTTATTCCCCCTTTTTATTGGATGTCTTTTCTTTTATACCTCCACTTTAGGCGGTTAGGAGTGCCTAGCTTACCTATTAGGAATATTCAAAGTTTGTTAGGAAGTTGGCATAGAATACACATGGTGGCTCGGTATTGGTAAAATCTCTGCACCGCTTCTCTTCTATAACTACCTCTAGTCATTACAACGGTCATTTCATTCAGATCTATCCGATGGTCGTTCAGAGTTTCAAATGCTCTATCGTATGACTCTCGGTGGTTATATGTCTCTCAGTCTGTCACCTGACTCTCGGTCAGTCATCTAACTCTTAGTCTGTCACCTGATTCTCGGTTGTTAGACAATCGATCGGCTTATCATGCTCCACTCTTGATGCTCGGTCAGATCGTAGTGGGTTTAATACTCATGTGGTCCTACTAGTGCTCTAGCGCTTGATTTGCGTGATAGTCAATTTAACCCATGTGGGTCGCCCGGCTAATGGGTTAAACCTGGGTGGTTCGCTCGGCCGGTCTGCTCAAGTTAGATTCCTCATCATCAATCGTCACTTTCTTCCTTGGGCTCCTTCTAATAAACCAAAACAAATTTAGGATACATCAGGACAAATGTGGAAATTGATAAAAGTATTAGTTAGAAGCCGATGGATATTGTCTGAAAATTTAAAAATAAACATGGAGAAACCAATAAAAATATACATTGATTCAACTTAATATTGGTCCAACCTGTAACCATCATACCAAACACTCTCAACAAAGCTTGCATACAAGTAGCACCCTTTTCAAATACACCAAGTGAAATCATTTTCAAATTCCAACTTCCATATTCTACAACATTAATGTTCAATCTCGTCCAATTAACAAACATAATCCTAGCTTA
The DNA here is from genome assembly GCA_025762735.1 of Platanus orientalis. Taxonomy (NCBI): domain Eukaryota; kingdom Viridiplantae; phylum Streptophyta; class Magnoliopsida; order Proteales; family Platanaceae; genus Platanus; species Platanus orientalis. The sequence continues at coordinate 14,405 of JAOXJP010095874.1, read as the reverse complement.
TTCACACTAATTTTGAATGAAACAGTGCTCCACAAGATAGATGAATATCCACATTCTTATTGCTACTTTAGTATAGCTATAATATTTATTTGGGTGGTATCACAGAAGCCAACCAAGCTTACCTGGCTGCTCTATTCTATGTTAAATGTCCTACTGTTTTGGCAACTTAGTCAAAATCTGATCAGCCGACAAATTATAAAATCAAACACTATTAACAAAAGCTAAAGCAAGAGACATCACTCTATTCTAGGATGCACCATGAAACCAATCACATTTAACAAGCCATCAAACTATAAAATCAAACACTATTAACAAAAGCTAAAGCAAGAGACATCACTCTATTTTAGGATGCACCATGAAACCAATTTCAGATTTAACTATCGTATGTCCACGTCACAAGTCATTCCACTGGCATGTCCTCGTGGTAGTTCAAGCTATACCGAGCTATAATTCAAAGAAAACAGCACTTCACAAGACAGATAGTTGCCCAGACTCATAGTAATACTAAAGTATTATAGTGACATTATTTAGGAAAATTTAAAGCGAACTGAGCTTAGTCTAAAATCCTATCAAGCAGCAGTTTAGGTCTATTCCAAGTAAACTTACCCATTACGCCAATGCAATTAAAAAATATCAAGGGCATGCCATTGCATTGGAGATAGTGATCAAAGCCAAAAAGCTGTAAACATATTGTCAGAAACTTGAACCATCCAATGGCTTATTCAGGAATCTATGTGCATAAAAGATGACAACACTTTTAGAAATGCATTTCTTTATCTGCATTGCAGAACCAAACGCAAACTCTGTGGTCCCAGAATCTCAAAGCGCTCTTTACCAATAATGTTCAGAAACCGGAATTTAAATGATGTCAAATGATTATTTTTGGTGCAGCATTACTCCAACTACCAATCCCAAACCACAGGTCATATATGAGATTAAACTTCTTGATGCAGGACAACCTAGTCAAATGGCTGCAGACCTGTGGGATTGTGGGCCCAAAAGAAACCAGAATAAGTAGGCTAATAGATAGGGCTGAAAAACGGATCAGATTCAGACCAGATGTGAGCATATCCATATCCTATCCAATAAATAATGGATATTTAAAAATTATAACCATATCAGTTTCGGATTTTGGATATCTAAAAGAAAAAATAAAAAATAGGCAATTTCACAGATGTTATAGTCACCATTGCCAGTGCAGTCCCATCTCAATCCTCGCCAAAATCTCTGATGCCGTATAGCCTGGGAACGATGTCGGATGGAGCAAAGCACCATATCTTCTCCTATGTGGTGGGTGTGAACTTCCACTGCTGCGGCATAGTTGTGGTAGTTACTTATAGGTGCTGCCATAGACGGGGAGAGAAATTATGAAGTAGAGAGTTTTATGTATTTTTTGGGTTTTAGTTATTGAGCTATTTCATATAGTTGGATTAGTTTTAAATCCAACAGTCTATAGTCTATATTCTATATATTGTTATATTTAAACGAATTGGATATTTAATGGATTGGATCAATATAGGTGCATCCTATCCAATATAAACTAATATTTTTATAAACGGACTGGTTAAGCTTATTTCGGAACAAATGCGGAACAAGATCATTTTCTGATAACTTGAAGCCCTACTAATGGGTGTTGGTTATGGTGCAGCAGAGAGGCCGTTTTGGGTCGATATTTGTGGGGGCAAACGGGTGATAGGAAAGGTTTAAACCAAGGTCAAAACAACAGCAGATTAACACTGGTTTCAGAGACCAATTCAGAGTGTAGGACAGCAAGGTTTTGGAGTATAGGAGGGGATTTAATAGGGTTAATCAGTGCAAGATTTTGGGACATCAAGAAGATTATAACAGGGTTTGTAACAGTGCTAGTCACGGGTATATCAGCAACCAATATAGGCTGACTCCATGGAACTTATAGGGCAGTGGTTTTGTGGATTATGATAGAAAAGGATGACACAAGCTAAAGGCTGCAGAACTGTCGGGACATCAGGGTAAAATTGGGACAGAAAACAGGTAATGGTATAAGGTTAGAAAAGGATGAATTTATGGGGATTAACAGAGGGTTATAGCAGGGTTTAACAGTTCTCTAATCAGGGATAGAATACAAAAATTGAAAGGATCAACAGGATTCGGACAAGTCTGTTCGTGGGCTTCAAAACAAAGGTCATAGGGTCAATTCAGAGATAAAGAAAGGGCTGAAATTTTGGTCAGGAATAGTGATAAGAATTGTAGGAATTTAAGATTATGCTATTCAGGGTTTGAGAAGGAGAACTGGGATCAGTAAGCTCAGATATGGGGCTGTCAGAAGGGGTTCAATAGGGTCTGTTACAGACACAAGTATCGGAAAGATTGGCGTTTGGTTCTCAAGCAAAAGACAATCAGGGAATGGATTCCCTAGGCTGCCTCAAGACTGCTATGGCTTGTAGGTGTAGGTTTTAGATCCAAACAGAATGAAAGCAAGGGATTTCTGGGGTTTCTTGAGAGAAAACAGTAAGGTACAATGAGGTAGACCTGGCTTATGTTCTCTTATCTCACCTTTGGTCGCTGAAAGTAAAACTGCAAGATTGGGTTTAATCACTGTCCATGCCTCAGGCTCAAGAAAATCATTCTTGAAGGAGATTCGTCGAGTGTCGTCTCTCTTTCTTAAAAATGATATTGGTTCCTGTCCATGGAATGTAAAGAACATTCATTATATGTGATTGTAACGTCCTCGCAAATTCTTTTTAAGATAACTCTTTTAGCTCTCTGGTAGGCGGTCCAATAGAGTGGGTCGGTCATGATCTCCTTGGAAAGAGAACCCTCTCTATGCCTTCCCAAAGCGGATTTCCTGGAGCGGTTTCCAGCAGTGGTTATTTTTTTGTGGTGGTTCACTTATCCGCCCACGTATCACCTGGTGCTTTAGGATCACTCCAGCCTCCAGGAAATCCGATTTGCTGCCTTCCCGTGTATGGCACTCCCTTCCATGGCTTGGGGTGGTGCGTCAGGATGATGTTTGTTGATCCCTTGTTAATGAAAGTTTTTTTTTTTTTTGGTAAACTTTTGTTTATTCCCCCCCTATGTTTACTACCAATAAATAAAAAAAGCGATTTAAAAACAAATGAAGATCACATAGGAAAGGCAGTTGATTTCAAAAAATAAAAAGTAATTAGGAAAGGCAATTTAGAGGAATTAGTAGTATCAATGCAATTGAAAAATTTTAGGTACTTTCATAGAATTTTAATATTATAGTCAAAATTGGCACCATAAAGGATATGGCATAGATGGGATTAAGAACAAATGGCATTCCAATTGAGATTTCAAAATGTACTTACAACAATAGTTTATTATGGATAAACTAAATTGATCCATAAGATTGAGGTAAATATTGCTGAAACAATATTTTAGACTCAAAAGACTTGAAGATAAACCATGCTTAGACAAAAAATATGGAATTAATTTTGGTAAAAGTATGAGTAAAAACAACGGAACAGATGAGATTGACATCCAAAAGAGATACGGATATCATTTTTGTTTTCTTGGTTCAATCAAGGGCCAGATGATGTCGCTCACAGAATTAGAGGGTGGTGAAAAGTGTTATGTGATTAAGGCCAGGCGTGATTTGCTAGGACAACTTAGAGAGTGTCTAAAATAAGAATGACATTAGGGCTAACACATCAGCACCAAAAAAGTGATACACTTTTTGGGGGGATGCTTTTCACTTTTTGACACTGATGTGTCAGTCCCGATGTCATTCTTACTTTAAGACACTCTCCAAGTTGTCTTACCAAATCCGGAGCGGATTAAAGCATAACCGGAACAAATGTCCTAAGAATGAAAAAAGTGTCCCAAGTCTCTGTAATGAACCCTAAGCTGACATGCACGTGGTGTGTTCCGTGGCACGCCTATGGATGTTATTTCAACAATCATTCTCCAAGCATACCAATAAAAATTGAAGAAAATTCAAAATATTTAAAAGATCAACCATACTTTATAGAGCAGGAAAAAAAAGCCAGCAATATAAAGAATGAGGTACATGTGAGATGTGGTGGAGGTATTTCCCATGCTGTAAGATAATGAACACCAAGGAAAATTTTTTTTCTTAGAAAATGTTCTGTGATGACAAAGAGCGTCTGTAATGTCTATGTAATAAGCCCACACATCTTGTGTTTTCACAGACATCTCTCTCTCCATTGCATGTCACAAACATCCAACAAAAAATTCTATTAAAAAAGTATGCTTCCAAAAATTGCCATCGCTCAGCAAAGCTGAAAGCTGAGATTCCAAGAGTTGAATGCCGCAAAGTACATTCTAAAGACCAAAAAGAAAAGTACAACTACCAGCAACCTAAGAATCAAGACCAACAAAATGCAATACTAAAAAAGCTTAGTCGAACAAACTGAATCCCATATCATCGTCACTTTCTTCCTTGGGCTCCTCCTGGTGAAAGCAAAAAACAAATTTAAGATGCATCAGGAAAAATGTGGAAGTCTACAAGTTTTTTTCATAGAAGTTCTAAGGATACTGTCCTAAAAATTTAGAGATCAACAAGGAGAAAACAATAAAACATATATTCATTTTGTATTGGTCTAAACTGAAACTATCATATCAACACTGTCAAACTAAGCTTGCATATGATCAAAGTAGCTCTGTTTTCAAATGCACCATGTCAAACCATTCCCATATTCCATCCTCCATAATCTACAACATTAATCTTCCATTGCTTCCAATTAACAAACATTAGCTAATTCAACCTAATTTTGAATGAAACAACACTTTTCACAGTAATAATATGGCTACCTATCCACATGCCTAGTGCTATTAGAGTATCGCTATAAATATTTGGTTGACATCACAGAAGCCAAGCAGGTTTACCCAGTTCCTTCATTCTAGGTCTTAACTGTCCTACTGTTCTGTAAAAAATCTGACCAGCCAACAAACTATAAAATCAAAAACTATTAACAAAAGCTTAAGCAAGAGAAATCACTCTAATTTTAGATGCACCATGAAACCAATTTCCCATTTAATTATTGTATGTACACATATCAGAAGCCATGTTCCATCTGAAGGTATTTCAATCTGAACTTCAAAGGAGACACTTCCCAAGATAGCTAGTTGTCCATACTCTAGGAGCTAGTAGAGTACTATAGTGACAATATTTGGGAAAATTACAAAAGCGAATCGAGCTTTCTCAAATATTATCAGCTAACAGATTAGGTCTATTCCAAGTAAACATACCCATCGCAACAATGTATTTGAAAAAAATCAAGGGCATGCCATTCAGAAAGTGAACAAAGCAAAAGGGCCGTAAACATATTGTCATAGACTTGCATAAAAGATCACAACACTTTTAGAAAAGCATTTCTTTATCAGTGTGGCAAAACCAAACTCATACTGTCATCCCAGAATCTGAAGAGTATCCTTAACTAATAATGTTCAGAAACAAGAATTTAATGACAACAAATGATCATTTTTGGGGCAATATTACTCCAACTACCATGACCAAACAACAAGGTAGCAATTGAGATAAAACTTCTACTGATAACATTGACGCAATTATAGCTGTATTGGCAGCAAAAAATCAGATAAAGTAAATAATATGCACGGCAATTAACTGGGGCACAATGAAGCATTTCAAAGACAGTAAAAGTAACCATAGAATCACCTAATAAATCCTAAACTCTCATAAGAAACCTTAGAGATGCAAAATGTCTACAAGAAATTACCTTCTTCTCTTCAGTAGCAGGGGCAGCAGCTGCAGCTGCACCAGCTCCAGCAGCAGGGGCCGCAACTGCCATTGGTGCACCACCACCACCACCTTCAAACAACACAATGTATGGTAGGTAATATACTCAATACATAAAAGGAAAGAAAAAGAAAAATAATAATAATGTCAAAAACAACTTAAATTAATCCCTACCAGACCCAACATTCATGATGAGGTCCTCAATGCTTCTCTTCTCAAAGAGCTTGGAAAACAAACCAGGCCAATATGAGTCAATTTTCACATTTGCTGCTTTGACCAAAGTAGCAATCTTCTCAGCCTGGTTCAAGACAAATGAAAAGAGCCCATTGGAAAAATAACATATATCAACCAGATGCAAAACATTCATTTAAATACAAAGCAGAAAATCAGACTCCCCCCCCACCCCCCACATAATAAAATTCCAGTAACCCAAGACAAAGTACAATAACTTTTACTCAAACAATGAGCCCATGTATGGTGCCATCATTTTTTGCAGTTGATTAGCTATTTAAAAGTTACTATCCTTTAAAAAAAAACTATAAGAATCTATATCTAAAAACAGATCATAAACATCCTAAACCTTCACCACCCCAGACCTAAGCCAATCAATCACACAAAGGTTTGGAACAAAAATTCAAATAAAAAGAAAATAATCAGTATAATAAAAGGGCATACAGAAGGCCCTCTATTGATTTTCTATAAACTAATTACTCGTAATAATAAACCAAACCCTGACAAGTAATTTATGTGGGACTGAAAATTTTTCTCACTATACCAAAATCGCACATGTTACATAGACCAAAAACCCAACATTTACCAATTTTTTTCTTTTTTTCTTTTTTTTTTTTTTTGGGACCCTTTTTAAAGCTAGCCCAAGATATGTTTCTTAGGCACACTTAATGAATTTCCTTCTTGGTAAACTTGCACATAACAAGTTATGAGAAGACCTTGTATTTCATATTTGAAGTTTTTTCTTAATATAATCAAGTGAATAATTTTTCAACCCAAAGTTTGCAAGGACGAATCAAAATTGCATGAAATAAATAAACATCTAAACCAATATATTACACTACATAAACGCTAGAATATGGAGCTACAACTTTAACCAGATAACCACACCAAATTTTCTCAAGAAAAAAAAAAAAAAAGGATCGAGAATTACCGTGATGGGGATCCCATCATCGAAGAGAATGAGAGCAGCGTATGTGCAAGCGACCTCTCCAGTTGACATTTTTACTGTAGAAACAATCGAATAAGAAAAAAAAGACAAACGTAAGATTGGAACCGCAATAAAGACGAGAATCTGCAATCGAAGGGCCGGAAAATGAACTGAGAAGAAAGGATTCTTACCTGATAACGAGATCCGGCGCCGGAAATATGCACAAAGAAGATTTAAGACGACTCGTCTCTTCTCCCCTCACTCCAACTTCTCAAACCCTAATTTCTGCTTTTAAAGAGATTTTGGAAAGTAAATTGCCTACATTACCCCTGTATGTTGTGCATTATCTCAGAATTCCCCCGACAAATTCGCAATTGGGATTGATCAGTTCGCATTACCTAAATGCCGGAAAAGATTAGGGCCATCAATGAGCCGAGCCGAGCCGAGCCCTCGTCATGAGCGGACACTGAACCTTTTTTAAGCTTACAGAGCCGAACCTAAGCCTTTCGCTTCCAAAGTGAGCCTCTATTCGGCCTTTTTTTATTATTTTTTGGCAAGCCGATCCTAAGCTTTGTCTTCATGTGACAAGTCAGAGCTGAGCTGGACAAATCTCGGCTCAACTCAACTTGTTGACACCCCTAGTGAAGGGCTTGATATCCTCTGTGACGTCCCCCTCTACAACACACGAGGGCCAAGGTCGGGGGGTAATCAATTCATTTTTCGAGTTGTCACTTCACCCCCAAAAAGTGAATTGATTCCCCCCCCCCTCTACCTCAGCTCCCGAGCGTTGCAAAGTATATCACCCCCTAGTGAAGATACGTCAAGACCTCACAAAAGGGGAAAACACCAAAGGTGACGTGAGGAAATTGCTTGTGTTTCACCGTTCATATTATAAGACAAGGGTTTTCAATGAGTTAAATTGGCTTGATTCAGTTTGGAGCTTAGCATCGTGAACTAAGCCTGAGCTTCATTTGAAGCTCACAAAGCTTAAGCCTCTAGTTGAGCTCGTTTTGCTAAGTGAGCCTGATTCGAGTTGCACTAAGCTAAACTCTTTACAAGCTCAGCTCCTTAAGGGCTTTATATGAGCATATATCATGTACAAATATAGCTTCTTCTTCTTCTTTTTGTGGAAATATATACAAATATAGTTCACTATGCTCATCCCTCTCATTAGCATTAGCATTAGGGTTGCGCATGGGTTGAGCTTGGGCTGTGCTGGGCCATGATGGGCTTGGGGCTCATCCCTCTATAGTTATTGTGGGCATAAATTGCGACCAGACCTGAAAACTTTTGATAAACTTGGGCCCAAATCCAACCTTAATTATTTTATCAGGCCTTAGACTGATCAAGTACTTGCTTAAGCTTAGCTTTAGTTCTGTTTTGCATGATTGTATTTCCAATTTCCCATGCAAGTAGAGGCTCAATTGCTAATCTAAGTTTTTTCCCATGTTTTATGTAATAATTAGTAAATATAAAGCTATTTGATACAATAAAAAAGAGATGTCCCTTTATTACATATCTAGTTTTTCTATATATATATATAACCCCCCCTTCATAAAGTCTCTTCCTTGAATCCAAAAGTAAATAATACAAACCCTTCTTCCTATTTCTTTTCTTAAACACCCTAAAGATTAGGAAAACCCACTCTTAAATCTAAATAAAAAGTGAAAAAAGAAGAAAAGAGTATGACGAGTAAAATAAGAGGTGGTTGAGTTTCAACTAGTCAACAATCTTCACTAGTACAAACTAGAATGGAGGTTGGGGTTCCTTCATATAATTCCTCCAATATTAAGTTTTGTTATATTTTCTTTTCTTTATTTTACGTTTTTCTTAATTATTGGAATTTTTTTTTCAATTGTGTTTAACGAACCATGATCACAACATGTGAACCAAGGTTCAAACCTGGTTTAACTAAAATTGGCATCTTCATCAACCAAAACCCCATCATTCTTCTGCATCCCAACCTGATCCGTCATCCGCCTCACAATAGGGTCAATCAAATTGGGCTAGGTTTGAGTTGCCCTAAACCGAAACCAAATCTGAGCTGTTGTCAGCTATTAGAAGTCTATACTTAATTGCTAAACATATACATGGGGTCATTTGGATAGACTCTTCATCTGGTAAAGTGTACTTCTAATGCTGAAAAAATCAGACTTTGCCCCAATAGGCATTTGGTTTGCATGAATAGAAATCGAAAGAGTTATTTTCATGAGAAGCTACTATCCGCTTACCTCTGAGGATTTGATTGGACCAACTAAAGTCACCTTAAGGTAGAACTAACATCAGGGGCCAACACATCAACACCAAAACGTGAAAAGCATTCTCAAAAAGTGTAAATCACTTTTCGACATTGATGTGTCAGCCCCTAACGTCAGTCCTTCCTTAGGGCAACATTAATTGGTCCTACCAAATCCGAGGTGGCCTGTTACAATTTCAATATGTTGGATTTTTAACTTTTCAAGCGAAGTCAAAAAACGCTAACAATACATGTTGCACTTGCACAATGACACAATTATTTCTTCAAATTGTAAATCAAACACATGTAAAAACTTAACTTTTGGAAAGTAACCATTAACCTATGCAAATCAAAAAGCACCATGTCGCCTTGTCTGGTTTCCATGAAAAGATTTTCTCATGACAAAATTTTCTTGAAAAATCACTTTTAAACTGTCTGATTGCCATGAAAAATTGGTCTTTCTCGTGTTTTTCTCATGCTTTTTTCTTTTCTTTTCTTGTAGGATTTTCTTTGCTTTTCTTTTCTATACAATTCAAGGCAACCAGACTGGGCCTAAGAGTAAAAAAACAAAAAAAAACCTGGTAGTAAGGATTGCTACATTTATTATTTTAATTATTATAAATATAACATAGCATCCAAACTGGCCGAGCAAACCTAACTTAGTTCAAGCTCGGCTCACAAGCCAAGAAGTAGAGCTCAACCCCAGCTCATGAACTGCCGATTTCACAAACAAGCCAATTTAGGCTGAAGCCTTTTTTTTTTGTGGGTAAATAATTTAGGCTGAAGCTAGTTTGGACGAGGTCACCACATATATATACTTAACTATAGTACTCAATGTTTTCACATCAAAGTATGTATCAACACAATTCAAGTTCAAGATTTCTACAATAAGAATTACATAAAATAAGCGCACATGAATTGTTGTAAATCTGAAAAAGCATAATGGTGCCCTATAATGCTAGTTGAACTAATTTGATCATGTGTTAGGAATGAGCACAAAAATGATGAGTGACACACATGCACAAAACCAAGTGGCTTGCTATACAAACTACAAACACCTAATCTCATCGCATCACCTAGCAATTAGTCCAACCACATATATATATTGGGGTAAAAAGCATAGGATAAATTTCATTAAATGGATCTTAAGATACCATCGTCATCATGTCAAGTATACCACTTGACTAGTTTCAGCGAGTTTTTATTTTCTGAACAATAGAGAGAACACATCACCTATCAATTAGTCCAACCACATATATTGGGGTAAAAATCCTAGGATAAATTTCATTAAATGGATCTCATATATTATCATCATCACTTCAAGTATACTATTTGAATACTTAAAACATCTAAGCAACTCAAAATTCCAAAGGGTTGCTCAAGAATTTGACAATGGAGGCATTCTCACTTGATACGTAAACTAGCTACATGGACCCCACTTCTTTACTCAGAATTTACCTCTTGAATATATTTGAACATCCACTTGATTCCCTCCTTCAAACAAATCAAGAGGGTAAATTTTTTTATATCTCACCCATATGTTATGTTGAGGAGTTGAACACACAAATATATAATCCTTCCAGTGTATTCCTGTACCTTTGATATCAATGCTAGCCCAAACATAGCAATCCCTGGAATTAGACTTGATAGATTCATTGTCTGCTGCAAAAACAGCGCAGGTTATCACTCCTAGGATTTCATATCCCATATGTGGATGCAACATAAAGGACATTGGGCTCCCCATAGATTGACATCTGAACCACTCTGGAATCTTGCTCCCAGGAAGAGTAATGGAAAAGTAATCCCTTTCAAATATTCCCTGTTCCATCCAATTAAATCATGGTGTTTTACAATGACATATTAGAGAGAGAGAGAGAGAGAGAGAGAGAGAGAGAGAGAGACCTGAAGGAACCTTGCCATATGAATGGTGGGTAATGATTCAAATCCCTCCAAGCCTTGAATCTCAATTAGCTTGTTGCAGTTGTGAAACCCTACTTCTAACTTTTGTTGTTTGATGGAAGTGATAACCTTTCCAATGATGTACACTCGCATAGAACCAACAAAGTAATACTTGATGGAAGCTTTGGGAGTGAATGAAGCTTTGTGCACTAATTCACATAAGGAATCTGGAGCTGAGAAAGGCAACTAATGCTGGATGGTAGGCTATAAAAATTATTGTTTTCAAGATCCAAAGATTTCAATGAGGACAAAGTCCCAAGATCAGTAGGAATGGCTCCTTTTGACAAACTGCAGTCAGTAAGAACTAGTTTTGTTAAGGAGAAAAATCCCAAGAAAGAAAGCACCAGCGGAGTGATGGAATGAAGACATTTTCTTAGTGATCCCATAGACTGGAGAAATGAAATCATTGATTTAGATGGTGATCCTTTACCTCCAATTAAGGACAATTTTTCAAGGTTTGTCAAATGCACAATGGATTGGGGTAGTTAAGTTTTGAGCAGCCAGAGAGAAGAAGATATTTAAGAGATTTCAACTTACAAATGCTGCTTGGAAGATTATTTAGGTCTTTGCAATCTTTCATATTCAAGAAAACAAGTCTATCGAGATGTCCAATGGATAGGTGAATGCCAACTAAACTTGTACAACCTTCAAGCATCAATCTCTTAAACTTGGGGAGTCCTAAGAAGTCAGGGGTTCTAATTAGACAGTGTGAATGACTAAGATTAAGGACTTTCAACTTGTTGATCAGCTGTAAAATGAAAAATAATAATAAAAAGAAGAAGAAATTAGTTTCCATGGAATATACAATTGATACCGAGATAGAAAACATATAAATTTTACTGTCATACCTTGAATCCCTTCCAAACTTGTTTGATGCTGCTATATTGCATGTCAAGAATAGCAAGTTTCCCCAGATGAAAATTGGTTGGTATACATTTCAAATTGAATCCATGCCAGCAACCTGAAGAGATGTTCTTCTCCTAAAAACAGAAAAACCTCTTTGAAAGGATATTCATAGCCTCTAATGAGTTGTACATAATTGAGCTGGAGTAGTTTTAGATTTTCCATATTTGCAAATGCTTCAGCTCTTAAATTTAACCCTTCAAATTTAGGAGAGTTTAGGACGAGGCCTTCAACTGCTTTTGTCCCCTAGTAATAAAAAGCATTAATTAAGTAAAGCCACACTTAAGTTCAGGTACACTTGTTTTCATCAACTAAAGCTTCAAATAGAAATTATAGTCTACTTTATAATAGGTATTTTGAACAATATTACTTGACATGAAAATAATATGAAATTGTTCCATTAGAAATCTTTCATTGACAATGATTGATCAATTCTGGCAGCAGAAACCTTCAAAAGTCCTAGCAAGAGCTTTTGTCCAATAATTCTATCAGTCACAGATGATTGATAGGTTTCAACTTTAAACCATCAAATATGGCCCAACCCTCACTCCATGTTGTCCCATTCCAAGCCTACTTTACAATGGTTCTAACACAAAGGCTGGGAAAAAAAACTATTTTTTTGAAATTTCAACAATTATCAAATCTCCTAAACTTATACTGTTAAGAAGTGGGACTATAGTCAAAATAAATTACCCTTTAAAACAAGGATGAGTTTAGCATTAGTGCTCAATTTCTCTTTTAAAGAGTTGTTTGGACAGTGTCTAGGAAATGAAAGTAAAACTAAAACTATAGAAAATGGAATGAAAAGCCAGAATACCTCAGTAAACTACTGAGGGGCGATATTTATAGATATCGTTTACATCACCTCTTACAATGACTGATAACCACTTACAGCTAATATTGTTACAATTGTTCTCCTCTCGTAAGTAACTAATTAACTAACTAATTCCTTTCTCTAACATCCCCCATCAAGGACAACACTGGTTGAATGTTGAACTTGGACCAAAACCCATGAAACAAGGAATAAGACAACGGTTTAGTTAGGAGATCAGCATGCTGCTTGGACGTAGGAATGTAATGAACTTTCAACACTCTTTGTAGCACCTTCTCTGGTGAAATGACAATCAATGGCAATATGTTTAGTCCTAGCGTGAAAAACCGGGTTTGCTGCAAGACATATAGCTGATTTGTTATCAGTCCAAATAAGTAGAACCTTGAGAAGGGGTACATGAAGCTCCGAAAGCAGCATTTGAAGCCAACAAATCTCAGCTGATGCAAACGCTAAATTAAAGCCCGATATTCTGCCTCGGTTGAAGAACGAGAAATAATGGGTTGCTTCTTAGAAGCCCACATAATAGGATTCGACCCAAGATAAATATAGATGCCACTGGTGGACCTTCTGTCAACTTGGTCACCAGTCCAATTAGAATCCACAAATGCATTAAGTTGGAGAGATCCAGATGAAAAATGCAGTGCAAAATTAATTGAACCTTTGATATACTGTAGTATTCGTTTAACTGTTTAAAGTGTGAATAACGAGGATGATACATGTGTTGACAAGCCACATTTACCACAAAAGAAATATCTGGACGAGTGATCGTGAGGTATTGTGAAGCACCTACTATGCTTTGGTAATAACTTGGATCTTCTAGCAAAGGGTCATTCTCAGGAAATGGAGTTGTCTGATTTGTCATAGGAGTGGAACAGGCCTGACACGAGTTCATGTCGGCTTTGTGTAATAACTGGAGAGCATACTGTTCCTGAGACATGTATATTCCATATGCTGACTTGATAAACTTTATCCCAAGAAAATGTTTAAGATTGCCCAAATGTCTCATATCAAAACAGTCATACAGAAATCGAACTAAATTTTGAATTGCAGCGGAATCATTACCAGTTATAAGGATATCATCTACATAGATGAGAAGTATATGAAAGGAATGGCCTTGATGTCGTAGGAAGAGTGAATTATCACTTTGACACATCTTAAACTCTCTACTAAGCAGAAAATTTGAGAACTTCGCATACTAGGAATGTGGAGCCTGCTTCAAACCATAGATGGCTTTCCTTAATCTGCAAACATGAGTTGAAAATTGTTTGCTCTCAAAGCCTAGAGGCTGCATCATATGAATCTTCTCAGCAAGATGTCCATGGAGAAACCCGTGTTTGACATCCAATTGTTGGATTGTCCAACCGAAATGCAATGCAATTGATAAAATCAATTGAATGGTAGTCATTTTAATCATTGGACTAAAGGTTTCATGAAAATCGAGGCCCGGTTGTTGATTATAACCCTTAGCAATGTAGAGAAATGAGGCACTCTCTCTCTTAAAAAAATATTTATTTTATTTCAAAAGAGGATACAACACTTTAAAACTGGACCAACTCAAGGACTAAGACAAACATATATACACTCCTCACTTGAGGAC
>JAOXJP010095863.1:0-14541 GCA_025762735.1 Platanus orientalis | reverse complement strand
GGTGTGTGGATGGGGTGAGGAGGTGGTGGGGTGGTGGGACCTCCTTGACATGTGTATGGTGGGGAGAGGAGGTGAAGGAAAGGGTGGGGTCCATAGTGGGGGTGTTGGGCTCAGGGCATCTGCCCTCTATTTGGAATATTCCAAATGGGGGGTGTAGGGTTTAAAAGAAGTTTTAGGGGTGTTTTGGGTAAAAATAGATCATTTTCGAATAAGCAATGATTATTTTTTCTAGATTTCTTTCCTTTACTGTATGGACTAACTTTTGGGTCTTATGACTCCCAACTTCTCAAGGTTAATAATTTTTTCGCACCTTCAAGACAATCAAGTCACAATGCAACTATCGGAATCAAAATCAGAATTGGATAAGTGGGTCAAAATTGACTCTGAATGTTCCTGAATTGGTCTATACCAGTGAAGAAGGAGTGAGAGGATAAAATTGAATTTTAAAATCTTCATATGAAAGATAGTCCTCAAGATTTGTGAGTCATAGGCTTTGATTGTTCGTAAATCAGATGTCTAAGCTAAAAGTTATGTCTGAAACCCTAAATTGTCCAAGACCAAACTCCGTGCAAATTTGCGATAAGTATTTTCTAGATTAGAATGGGGTATAATGGTAACCATGGTTGTTTAGGTCTTAGAACTGTGATGCCATAGGGCCTGACAGGTAGACAATCTGATCTCCGGTGAATTTTTGGGAGATTTTCAAAAAAAAGTCACCTGATAGATAAATATACCCTAGGTTGGTGAAGAACTGGGTCATTGAGTTGTGCTAGGTTTGTGAAAGGATTTTCTCATTAGGTCATTTATAGAATATCTCAAAAAACCTGAAAAAATGAGACTGACCTTGAGGGATTTGGACTTCCAGAGAGTTCTCGAAGGTTTACCGAGTGTTCATGGCTGATAAAGGTGAATTTACTGTATTTTGGGGAAGAATGGGACGATTGGGGGGCATTGTGCCTCTAAGAATTTTTCTTAGAGAGATTTAGGGCTTACCAGGGTAGGGCCACTAACAGGTTGAGTTTCTTATTTGTGTCGAGCCTTCAGGGTTTTATCGAGGGTTCGATTTTGGGGAGAAATTGTGTATTTTGAGAGTGGGGGAAAATGATAATTTTTCTACCCTTTTGTGCCTCACTATGAGAATATTGATGAAGGCTAGAGAATCCTGGAAAAATGGGTTTCATAGCCCATAGTTTGAGGTCTTTGGAAGTGTAGGGGTAAAATGGTCATTTGCCAACCCTATGAGATTTTGATGTTGCAGGTCTTATGAAAGTTACTAAATTTCACATGTCTTTATTATTGAGGATATTTTGAAAAGTTATGGAGAAAATAAGTTCAAATAGGCTTTAATTTGAACTTCTGAGTGTGTAGGGGTAAAATGGTAATTTGTTAACCTTTTGATGCTTTAATGTGGGAAGGCTTATGAAGGTTGGAAAATTCATGGTTTCTTTGTTATAGTAGAAATGTTGTAAATGTGGGTTCAATAAAGCTTGATTGGGACTTTTGAAGGTACAAGGGTAATATGGTAATTTACCCTCCTTTCGATGCTTTAATGTGGGAAGGCTTATGAAGGTTGGAAAATTCAAGGTGTCTTTGTTGTAATAGAGATGTTTGAAAAGTGGGATTCAATAGGGATTGATTAGGACTTTTGAAGATGTAAGGGTAAAATGGTAATTTACCAGCCTTTCGACGCTTTAATGTGGGAAGGCTTATAAAGGTTGGCAAATTCAAGGTAGGTGAGATGATGATTCTGGATCTTCAGAACCTTAGGATGTTCTCAGTGTTATTGTGTTCGTAACCAGAATGTCCATTAAGGATACTTGTCATCTTGTCTATCTAAAGTTCAGAGGTATCTAGACTTTGGTCATATCCCATGCTATAATGAACCCATTTGATTCCATTTATTGACCCAAGTCAAAATTTGGGTGCTGACAACTCCCAACTTTGAAAATATATTAGAATATGTGATTTTCTTCCTATATCTAGCCTAAATGGTTATGAATTTAATTTCCTTATTGTAACGCCCCTGAACCCGGACTCAGGTATCATCCACATGTGCCTCGAATTTGGATTGTTACATTAACACTCGATCCATATTCCATAATATATATAGCTATATATTTGTATCATAGTATCATAGTCTATTACATTCAATTACATGCAAAAGCATAAAAACATTTTCTTATGTCTTACCTTAGATATAAGATTTTCATTATCAAACCATAACTCTTGATTCAATACCTTACCATTAACGGAAGCATAACTCATTCATAACATATAGCCGTAAGCATTTCATTCATAATAAAGTGCAATAGAAATAGAAAACCATCTACTCAATCATAAAGTGACTCCAAATATAACATAATAGTGCCCCCAATCACATAATATCAATTAAAACTATCAATATAGTTTTAATTCTATTACATTCAATCCAATGTAAAGACATTATTACATTACTCTAAATGAAAGCCTCAATGTAAAGTAAAATCTGAGATCAATCTCTTTATAAGTCCATTGTGTACCCAGCCATCATCATGATCAACTCATCCTCTTGTCCAAACCTGTGCCAATTGGGGTGAGCTTGACAGACTTAGGAAGTATAAATGCAAACCATATCCAATTGATAACATATATAACTGGCGCACAAGTTTTTTTTATGTAATATCATCATGGATAATAATATGAAGTTCAAACTATATGAAGCAATAGCATATAAGTCCATGAGTATATTTAAATAAGAAATATAATCATAATCAATGTCATGGACAATAAAAGAGTATGTGTCACGATGTAATGATAAATGTAACATCTTTCACTTTTAGAATTAATCAATATATCACTTTGTCATTTTTATTTTCATACTTATCAATAATTCACTCACTTATCATTAATATTTGAATACATTCATATCACATGATTCATTTTCTTATAAACTTAATCATGGTCTTATTCATTAGTTCATATTACTTCTTAATAGATTTCAAATATTCAATCATTGACCCAATAGGAGGTCCTAGAACTGTGTTCAATAAGGTAACATAAGTTCAAATGAATGAAAGTCACAAGCCAAGTTGATATCAATAACCTCCATTATCGTGATCCAATGGTAGGTCCCAAAACAATAAATAAAGGGGTTCAATGAATCAATGTGTTTCAAAACAGTATTTAAAGAGGTTTATGGAGTTCAATACCATAAATGGTTCAATTTCCATTATTTAGACCCAATGGGAGATCCCAAAACAATATTCAAAGGTTTAATGATTCAAAGTTCAATAGTGTTCTTCCTTGTTTAGATCCAAGGTTAAGTTTTTCCCTTGTTTTGACTCAAGGTTAAGTCATCAAAAATAGAATTATGCTCTATTTTGATCTAGGGTTAGATCTTTTCTTTATTTAGACCCAAGGTTAAGTCTCTTCCTTGTTTAGACCTAAGGTTAAGTCATTAAATATAAAATTCTATCAAAGGTTTAATAATTCAATAAAGTTCAAAGAATGTTCAATAGTTCATAGATTCAATAACATTTCAAAGTTTAATAAACAATTGAGATATATTAAAGGAATCAATGGTCAATAAAAGTTCTCATGGCATATGAAAGAAAGTTTCATGGTTCAATAAGTTTCAATCATAACATATTCAGATTTCATCTTCAATTGCTCACAATTTATTCATATAGATTATATATGATCATTACTTCAAGTAGATGTCCATAATTCATAGTTCTTATGATCTTTCATATCATGAGATCTTTGCATTATTCAAAGGAATCAAAATTGTCAATCATTGGTTCATAATTCATAGTCTATATATGGAAATCAAAGTTTCAATCATACTTAATTTTAGTCAAAGACATTTCATCATGTTCAATTACATGTTAGTTCAAAGGAATTCACATTTCTTATGGCAATCCAACAAGATTCACATAAATCAATCATATCATGTTTCATATAGGTAATTTCATAGGGATTCTTATCAATTCGATCTTAGATCCAAGTCAATTACAAATCTAACATATGATTTCAAAAGAAAACTCCATGAATCTATAAATAGAGGGATTTATGAGATCAAAATATACTTAGAAAATTTGCATAGTAATTCTTATGATATTTCAATGAAAAACGTGAATTAATCAAAGGAACTAGACATAGGTGATGAAAATAACAGTCAACTCACATAGGGATCACTTGCAATCATAAGAACATCAATCTAGAACAAGGTTCTCATGATTTTTCAATCAAAAACATTTTAACAGTGGAATTCATTATCAATTCATAAGGATCTACAAGAAACAATGGAGGAATTGACATTGGTTTACAAGAGTACTTACTATCCATTTCTTCTCCTTCAAATCTTTTGATCAAACCTTCCTCAATGCTTAATTTCTACAAGTTTGATATAGATTCAATGAGAAACTACTGTACAATATAAGTCTAGGGTTCAATTCCCCAAATTCTTAAATTAATTGAGTGAGCTCATTCTCTCTCCTTTCTCCCAATTCTCTCTCTCTTCTAATATTTTTCTTGCCTTAGGTGTATTCTAATCCACTTTAGATGTAAAACAGGCTAAATACACATTAGAGTACGAGAATACCCCTTCTAAAAAGATTTCAATCACACTAAAGAGAAATCCCCTTTTTAATTTTTGAATCTAGGGAATGGCAAGCACTCCCCCGTGAGTCGTAAGCACTCAAGGTCCCCCTCTTAACTGCTCACAAGGTGTCTCAAGTGCTCAAGGTCGCCCACCGTGAGCCGTCGTGTGGTGGCGCGAGCACTCAGCCTGTGCAACACCCAATTTTGGGATTTTGAAAATTTTCCCACAATCACTCACAAGGTCTCGCGAGTGCTCAAGGTCCCCTCACAAGTGGCCTCACAACCACTTGTGGGCCTTCGCGAACACTTAAGGTGGCCCAGTTTTGTATGGCTAGGTTCATCTTTGGCCCTTACAAGCCCTTGGATGCTCGGCTCCTATATGGGTAGGTTTAATAGGTCAATAGGGTCTTCTATGATTTTTTATGGTCTTGGGGTCAAGTCTATTTAACTTATAAACCAAATTTACCTCATTTACACTATGTGATGCATGTGCGGGGTGTTACACCTATCTTAGTTTGTGTATTCTAACCATGGAATACCTTATTTGTTTATAAAGAAAGGAGATTTTGACGAGAAAAATAGGTTTTTGGTGGAGGATCGTCTTCAAAACCAAGATTAGAAGCATTGGGTGAGTGGATATGAATTTTATGCTCACTTTCTTTTCTTAGGATCTTAGATTTGATGTTTCTAAGCTTTATCTTAGTGGATTCATCTCTCTTTCTTTTTGTGAATGATAATTGTTTGGTGATGGATCTTAGTTTCTTGTTATGAGCTTGTTACTTAGTATTCTCCTTATTGGTTTCTTTGATTTTCTTAGGTTATGAAGTTGTACTCTTGTGGATGGAACTTTATGGAATGGTTTAGATGATCACTAATCTATGTGAAGGAGTTTAGGAACTTGACCTTCTTGAGTTGTAGGGATTGGAAGGATTTTGTGGTGAAGATTGGATTTTCCTTTTAAATTCCTTAATTTTTTCACTTTACATGTTTGATAAAATGCCTCTTATTGTTTTTCTCACTATTTACGTGATCATTAAATGGCTTTGGATTTATTGAATGAGATTATTATTCTCTTTAGTGAATTCCTTTAAATACATGTTAGCTTATAGAAATTTATGATATTCTATAGATTCCCATGTTAGAATAGTAGAACCTCGATGCATCATTTTAGGTTTCGCATTAGTTGGGATCTTGTGGTGGCATAAGAATTTTTCTTTGGCATGGTTTGCTTTGGTATCTTCAAGAGGAATTTCATTTGGAAGCTTCATGAGTTTTGGAAACATTTGGGCTATTTGGTTTATCGTTGATGGTAATCGGCAGGAAACGATTTCACTTCCATGAACATAATATATGCCTTTGGATTGGTACAAGCATCTGTATTTTTCATGTTAGTATTTAGCTTTTATATATGATTTACCTTTTTGATTTTGAAATTATCTATGAGTTAGTACATATGGACGACATATTTCATATGTCATACTTATGTAGTAGTATTTTACTTTGCATAAGCATGGACTTAGAATTCAGATTTGGACATGAATTTCCTTATGTATGTTGTAGCCGGGTCACATAATTAGCGAAAAGGCTATATACTTGTCAAGTGAACCACATGTACTCTACCACCGGATCACATAATTGACAAAGGGGCTATATACTTTTCTAGTGAACCGCAGGTTCCCTACTGTCAGGTCATATAATTAGTGAATAGGCTACATACTTGTCTAGTGAACCACAAGTACACTACCACTGGGTCACATAATTGGCGAAGGGACTATATACTTGCCCAATGAACCATAGGTACTCTACTGTCCGAGGGGTCACATAATTAGCCAAGAGGCTATATACTTGCCTAACAAATCTCAAGTATCTCATCATTGGGTCACATAAATTGGTAAGACAGTCGTAGTGGCCTAATACACGGTTTGGTTTTATCGGAAACCCTATGAGAGTAATTTGGTTTGGATTTCTCAAGAACCTTAGTAGGTTCGTTGGTATTTGGTGATAGTTTGGTATTTGGATCATTATGGGGTTTTTTTAGTACATGGCATGTATCATACTTTCTCATTCTATATGCATTTATTTATATATTTAGTATATGGTAGTTGGTACATAACATATGGTATGTAGTTACGTACATACATGTTTTGGGACTATCTTGGTTTGGATTCTCACTTAATTATTTAAAAGCATCAGCATACTTGATTCGAGTAGACATACATGCATATGATTGTTGATGCATGCATTTATGTACTCTATATCCCTCCTCTATTTTGGATCACTCTGCATACAGTTTTATCTATTTTTCTTCCCTGTTGTGTTGTCTAAACTATATACCCTTCCACTAAGCCCGTCAAGCTTACCTCAATTGACACCACCTGAAGATGATTAGGCATACATATATTAATCATGCTTGAGGCAAGGTCGAAACTATGGAGTGAGATTTTTATCCCAATTGTTTATCTTTAGTTTTACTTGTTTTAGAGGAGTGAAGTACTTTTTGTTATTTTGTGATGAGCCCCTTTGTGGGTGAGATTGTATATACAATTATTGTGGGTATGTTAAGGCCATTTACATTGGTTATTAGGATATTTGGATTTGATGGTATATTACAATACTCGCTGCACTTGCTTTGGATTATGACTGATTATTATTCATTTTATTGTTTTTTCATATGCAACTAGTTCATTCATTTCCTTTCCATAGTTTTGAGAAGCAAACCGAGCAATAAACAATGAATTGATGGGTTCTAGTTAAATTTGCTTCATAGTTTGTAAGGTTTAACTGTTGTTCATTAAACATAATTAAAAATATAAACTTAAATAGTTGAAAATTTCGATAAAAGTTAAAAATAATCATAAAGAATTAAAAAAAAATTGTGACAAAAGAGTAAGTGAATAATGTAGATGAGATTAAAACATATTTAAGCTTAAAATTTTAATAAAAAGCCTAAAAAGGTAAATACATATATTATGATTCCAAACTTGTTCATTTAAAAGTTCGGTGTTTATTTAGTTAGTTGCATTATATTAATATAAGTAACTAACAAAAAAGAATATTTTTATATATTTTTATAAGGGACAATATTCATTTAACATCATTATAGAATCATTCACTTGTTTTATTGATTAGAAGTTAAAAAAAAAAAAAAAACCTTTATTTATGTAGTTGAAGGACCATATGCTAGACAAGATGTTTGGTAATATTTATGGCATGACTAGTTTTTAGACAAAGTTATTATAATATATGAGGTGATTGAGAAAAGGAAATTGGGAAAAGGGTTTATAGGTACTTAAAAAAAACAGTAGGTTTGCAAAAACTAGGTTATAAAAAATCGAATGATCCGGAAAAACCAACCAAGTGAATATGATATCAAATTTAAGTAAAACTGGGTTTGAATATCCAATTTGATCCGTTTTTCAAAATTACACTATCACCATGCTTTGGATATGTTAACATTTTCTACAAGTAAACAGATCCTCTACATCGAGAGCACCATTCACCCCCTCACTAGGGTTGTAGGCCTCATTCAGTTTTTGCATGAGGCCCCCACCCCCTTTGGGGATGAATGATGCTCCCAAAGCATAGGATTTTTCTCGCTTTCTAAAAAACGATTCTTTCTTCTTCAGTCTTCTTATAAGTTGTTCTTAAATTTGAAGCTAAATTAAAGAGTAAAACAATAATTATATCTTTCAAAATAATTACAAAATAATTCAAATCACTTTTTATCAAATATTTTGATTTCCTTTTTTTTATTTGGGGTTAGAGCTATCAATCGAGTTAGGTTGGGTCGGGCTAAGGTCTATTCGAACTCAACCCAAACTTAGTTATATGTGTCCTAACTCAACCCAAGCCCGAACCTGGCCTGAGGTAGTCAGCCCAAACTCATCTTATTCTAAACCATGGGCTTCGGGTTGAGTTCAAACTTAAAACTCCTTTAAAAAAAATTGATTATTAAAGTTCATTTTAAAATTTAGGTTGGTAATGGCTCTTTATTATCTCCAATACTTTGAAAATATATCTAATTAGTTAAATTTGGGCGTATATTGGGCCCAAACTGCCCTATATCTAGTAAGCTAAGATAAACCAATTTCAGGTCAGGCCGGGTCAAACCATATTTTTTACCTATTTTGAGTTCAGACTGGGTTATATTTGATTACTACCTCGGATCGGGTCGGATTGAGTTTGGGTTGAAAGTGAGTCTACTTGAACTCAACCCGAATAAAATTTCAAGTCTATAATTTGGATCCAAATTTAACCAAACCCGAACTAACCTTGGCCCAAACTCAGCCCAGTCTGACTATTTTTTAGGTGAGGCAAGTCGGATTTGATACCAACCCGGCCCAATTGACAACCTTATTTGAGGTAAAAAAATTTACGTATCCTTTTCACGGAAAAACCAACAAAATAAAAAGTTTATTCATATACCTGTTGAGGTTGGACAAAGCCATGTTACATTTATCAAGAATAAAGGAGAAAAAGGAAACGGCCTCTGCGCAGAGCGCACGGCTACAAGCTTAAAAACCACGAAATTCGAAGCTTCGCTTTTCAAATGGGATGCTCCCTGCCACGTGATGATAAAAGATACCTGTTCCGAGAGAGGGCATTCGTGGTGACATATGGGTCAATATGTATATGCAACGAACTAGAATGCTAGGAGCAATGAATATAGAAAGGAAGTGTTCGTCTTTCTTTTTTTTTTTTTTTTGTTTTAAGGATATTGAGTGAAGCCTTTTCCATTTGCCTTTTTCTCGATATCCGGGAAAGGGTAGGAAGGACTTAAGGCGCACGCGTCGTAACAATAGTCTGACACCATTATAGTACACAAGAGAAGTGAAGTGGGCCCACTGTTCAGATTGATTGAAACATAAACTGTCCATACACTACCTTTGGGACCCACGTATCTTTTTTTAGGTGAATGGTCTAAACTAACTAATTTACATACAAATATGGGTGGGACCCAGCAAAGTAGTAGAATCCTAAATCTTGCATGTAAGCCACGTGTTAGAATTTGGAAAATAGAGATAAAACTCTCGAGAAACGCGTTAATAAAAAGGTATGGAAAGGAGGGGGGGGGGGGAGCGTGCGTTATCGAAAGGGTATGTGATGATTTCACTTTGCCGACTTTAAAGACTTTAAAAAGTAGTGAAAAAGAGGGGTTATCTTAAAAAAAAGAGAAGTAAAGAGGTGGGAAAAAGTTGAGATCAATCCATGTGGTGCCTTTTCAGTTAAGGGTTGCGTGTGAAAAAAAGCAGATAATTGGTCGTTGAGGGTTTGGAGTCAATCTCCGGTCTCATCCCAGTGGAGAGAAATCACGTCAGTACGTATTAAACACGTGACACAAATGAGTCGAGTTAACTCGGGGTAACTCAGAGTTCGGCTCACTTGTTATGAGTCTAAGAGTCTAAGGGACTGTTTGGTTCGGATTTTAGAATTGGATTGTTGATTTTAATTCTAGATTTTAATACTCAAAATTTGGAATTAGATTATGATAATTCAGAATCCTATTTAATTATTTATTTTTGGAAATTGATTTCACCTAGTATTTTAACCATTAGATTTCACAAAAATTACATGTGTTTTGTTGTTAGTTTTGTAGGCAAAAAAGAGTAAAAAAGTTTATCTGAGTAAACTTCTTTCGTTTTTTGTTTGTTTTGTCATAATGTAGAATCAGTTTGAAGAGTAATTCTGATTTTGTCATGATTCTAATTCTAATTGTGTAAAATTGGATTTTAGAATCTGAACCAAATAACCCCTAAATTCGAGTCTCGTTTAATGTTTATAAAACTAAACTTGTATTGAGCTTTCATTAAAACCTGTTTTCTAAAGAAAACCTAAGTTGAGATTTCATTTAAGCTTGTTTTCTAAAGTTTATAGGATTGAAGGTTTTCATTTAAACTCATTTTCTAAAGAGAACCAAAGTTGAGCTTTCATTTAAGCTCATTTTATAACAGCTGGGAATTGGTGCACGCCGCTAACGTGGCCTCTGCATGCAGAAGGGACACATTAGGTCAAAAAGTGATTTACACTCTTTGAGGGGGTTGTAAATCACTTCTTAACGTGATGTGTGCCCCCTGCATAGAGGAGCACATTAAGGGCTCTTTAAGGGGGTGCACTAAATCCTAAGGGGTTTTCTACATGCTCAACTTGTTAAGAATAAGAATAACCGCAAGTCAACAAAAAAAAAATTATTTCTATAATAAAATTCAATTTTCCTTTAAAAAATCCTAATAAATTTTTTTTTTCCAAAATTCCAAAGCGCCAACAATAAACCCATTTCCTAAGGGGAGCAAATGCTTTTCCCTTAATTTGTCTACTCCCCCAAGCTCCAGCGATGTATAAGGTTAAAACAATAAAAATGATTTTCAAACAAAGCATTGCATGCCAACCTTTGTGTCTTGGAGCATGGAGGAGTAGAACATTTGTCAATCTTTCATACTACCTTTTCTTTTCTCTTTTGCTTTACGAGGTCACATAAGCAGTCACTCTAGTCTATGCTTAGGATGTGACACGATGTCAAACAAATGGTGCATTAATAGATACACAAGTACTCATCCATTGTGTATTTACTGTAATGCCCTCCTTTAACCCATATGTAGTAATTCAAACACCGTTTGTCAAGCCACATGTCACACAATGATTGGTAATGGAGTTGTATCTGTCGATTCAGACTAGACATGATTCAAAATCTTTGTTTTACATTTCATCTCCCACAACGGCTGGGGTGTGGCACTCCCACCCCATTTCTCATTGTCATACCTCCTCATTCACCAAGGATGGAGTGTATCGACAACCTAGCTTCACACTTTGACTTTCACTCTCACCAAGGTTCTCCCTCTTTTGCATTCTCTATAGATAATTAACAAGATTTCAAGTACGTGTTCATCTCTCTCTCTCTCTCTCTCTCTCTCTCTCTCTCTCTCTCCCATGTTTGGACTTACCAGCTCTTACCTGAATTGGTGTTATTTATTCATCTTTCTTGGGTGCTTCTAGTTCCAATTAGTAGCCATTTTTTTCTTAATTGAATGACTCTCAAAGTAGCAAAACTAAGCCTTTATTTGAACACTTCTACAGCGTTTGCACCATTTGCTCCTAAAAGTTGGCTAAAACATCCAAAAACCTTCAAATCTTCTCTGAGAAAGCTATTAGATCACCTTCTTTTGTTCTCATTGGTAGATGAGCAACAATTTTCTTTCACTAAACTACTAAATGTCTGTATAAAATTTTTGTAGAGGTTTAAGAGGTCACCCTACTAATGATATACCCCCATTCTTTAGTATCGAAGTCATCAGGTTTCATAAAATCTTCCGAACATTATGTGTTTATCACATAGGGGAAGAGGAAGGAGAAGTGTCTCTAAGCTTTCCAATTCACTAGTAGGAGATGAAGGGATTTCATAAAAAGGGATAATTTCATTTGTTGATGTATTCGTTCGAATTCATTCTCCATTTCTTCACCTATATAACCCAAACTTGCAAAATTTGTTTCTTCCTCATAATGAATTAATGGTGATAAGGAAATTCTGTTAAATAGTGATTTCTCTTGCTTTTGAAACTTCAATTCTTGGGGATAAAGCCTGTTTCGACCACTTGGTTTTTGTTTTGGCTAATAGTTTATTTAATTGTTGGACTTGTTTCAACCTTTGTTTTTTAGTTAATGGGATATTGAGCTTGTTTCAATAAACTTGATTTTGGTGAGCCAATGTGATGAGCCTAAGTTGAGCTAGGCAAAGCTCGGCTTAGTTTGCCTCATTGACACCCCTAAGAACAATGCATGACAAAGGGTAGTTTGGTAAATAAAAAGTGTTTCTTATAAATATTTCTTTTGATCCATGTGTATTTATTAAGACTCCATTTGTCAGGCATTGATCGTTGATTGGTAATGGAGTACTATCCCCTCTAGCCAGTCAAATTAGATATTATTCAAATATAAAACTTTTATTACCAACTTTCAATTGGAATGAGATTCCTTACAAATTCATCTCTTGCACTTTGAAAATCTAGCTTTGCTGGGTTACGAGCTTTTGTGTTAGCTTCTCTTTGTACATATTGAACCATTACTTGATCAAACTTAAGAAAAAGGCTGTGGCATGAATGCAAGACATTCCTAATTCTTCAAGATCAAACTTGGGATGGATTGTTTAGAACTTGTTGCACCAACTTTTATTTTTATCCATTCTCATTGGAAGCTGCCATTATGTGTTTTGCTTTTGGTATCCTTCCATTGTGTTTGGGCTCCCATCAATTGGACTTTTTAGATCTTCCCATTCCATAAACATCCTACTAGACAAAGATAAAATTTTATCCACATCAAAAGCAACATTACGAAAAATGACATCATTCCTGTTTTTCAAATATTCCAACACATAACAACAATGTCTTATTTTATTCTTTTTGCCTCATTTTTATCTAAATTTTTTTCCAAACATCCAATTTTTAACCATTCAATAAAATTATCATTTTTTGGTAAAGTCTGTGGGTGTCGTACCATAGACCTGGATTCAAAGCCCATCTTCACCTACTTGCCTATCAAAAAATAAAATAAAATAATCATTTGTTTGTATATTGTTCCTTATAGAAAATTGAAGTACATAATACCAAGTTCTAGTGATAAATGAACATGAAATTAGATAATGGGATATTTGCTTCTTCATGATTTGAGCATATAGGAAAAGATGGAACATCAATTATTTTGTTGTTCGCTAATGATTTTCTAACTGGAAATGCTCTCTTGCAAGCTCTCCATAGGAAATGCCTCACCTTTGGATGGACATCTAGATGCCATATACTCTTTCAAATATTTTTCTCTTGAATTGCTATATGAGTAAGGTGGTCTTGGTTATTGTCCATTATAGCAACAACATATGTGAACTTGACTTCATATTTTCCAAATTTATCATGGTTCCATATTAATGCTTCCTCCTCCATAAATTGGGATAAAACTTTTCGTTTAATTTCTTCAAATTCCTATGACAAAAGGATATTTGTAGCACTTCTCAAGTCCCTGCATTCATTACCATTAGGGTCTATGACATCTAGGACATTATATTGTACAACCTTTTAGGTTCAAAGAGCTAATTTAAAATTGTGGTAATATTGGAATCCTCATTCTTGAACTCAATGTTCCTTCCATTTTCTACTTCCCATCTCTACCCTTTTAACAATAATCTCTACCCTCTTACTATATTTTTCCAAAAACTAGGAGTCATTGGATTTGTTTTTCGCTTTTAAGAAATCACAAGATAGAAAGTAAATGGATTTTAGCAATTTAAACCATAGTGCCTCTAGAGTATTAAGTGTCTTCTAAGCTTGATCAATAAGCATGGATAAATTAAATTTATGAAAATCTTTAAGATCCATTCCTCCATTTCTTTTACCTTTATTATTATTATTATTGAAAAAGAAAAGAACTGTAAAAAAAATGAGCGAAAAAGAGTCGAGAAAAAAAATGACTCTTAATTTTGGTTGAATATTCATAAAATAAACTCTATTAACACTTTACTTTTATTATTTAAAGTCACTAAAAGAGACAAGAAAAAATGGTTAGATTTTTTTTTTTAATTCTCTACAATATTTATAAGTTGCAAGCTATTATTTGTAAAATTTGTGTGGTAACAATGGTTTAATATTTTTTCCACTATAGAGATGTCATAAAAAATGCTTTAAAGGAGATTTTATTGAATGTTTAATATTGTCTAATGCTACTTTATGAACTTAATAGGCCTCTCTTTCTTAGGTGGTTGGTTTAATTAAGAACTCTTTGTTTCAATTCAAATAGTAATGCATGTCATGATGAGGAGCTGATTTGAAACAAAAATATTGCAAAATCTATTTCAACATATCAAAATTCTCTAAAGAATAGTTACCAAATACAACTTAAATTTTTTTCTCTCATTTGCAAAGAGAGAGAGAGAGACAGAGAGACAGAGAGAGAGAGAGAGAGAGAGTTAAATTGATAATCCAA
>JAOXJP010095852.1:0-14541 GCA_025762735.1 Platanus orientalis | reverse complement strand
CTTCTTCCTTCATTTTCTTGGTCTTTTCTTTAGTCCAACCTTGGGTAATGTTCCTAGGGTTTTGGGTTAATGTATATCACTCTTCAAAGTATATTTTGACTTTAGATTCAATCCCAATTTCCACTTACCAACCTTCGTTACTTTTACCTTTAAATTTCTAGTGTTGGCTTCCTTGAGCTATCTTGCCCTTGAGGCTTAGAATTCTTCTATGATGCTTGAGTCTTTTTGGCATGGTCATCCTAGTTTCGAGTCCTTCATCATGGTGCTTTCCCAAACTCTCTTCTCAGACTTACATGAATATACACAGTTACAACATAAAGTCCTACTACATGACCAATCATGTACTTACATTGTTTTGTGCATGGACATTGACAATACATAAGACCTAACACATTCCACTATAAATTCAAAGCCTCTAGACTATTAGATTCACACTAAATTACAGAAACCCTATAGCCCAAGCCATCATTTTTTCCCAAGTCAAGAGATAAATGAGCAACCCTTAGATTGGAATCTTCTAATGTGCTCCTTCACAAATTACCCTTTGATCAAAATATTGAATTTCAAAACCCTAGAGAGCCCTCGCATGCTCCCATTTGGCATCCTGTTGCCCCCCCTTGAAATTTGCAATCAACCACATGCCACCAAAAGGAATCTCCCACTCCCCTTTGTCCACCTCACCTATCCAAGTGTGTTAGCTCACTGAAATCCTAGCCCTTCACATTAGATCTTAGGATTAATCCTAGCCCCTCATTTAGCCACATCACCAAACACAAAACCCTTAAACCCTAGCCACCCATTTTAGGTGAAATCCAAGCCTTACACTGAACCTCCCCTAAAACCAATCCTAGCCTCCATACTAAGCAAACCCCAGCCATATGTTGCACCCATTTGAGGCTGTAAATAGCCCCAAATTCGTGCAGCAAGGGGTTGGCAACAAAAAAGCCTAATCCAAAAAGAGAGAGGAAGAAGAATAAGAGGAAGAAGAAGATTTATCTCAACTCTAGGTCATTTGGACCCAAGGTAAGCCTAAACTTGAGTATAGTTCACTTTCCCCATGATCATATGTTAATTTTTCATGTAGTTATGTTGTCTAATTTATGTTAAATCACTACTTAAATTCGGGTTACACAGTAGAGGCTCAGCCTCAACTTGCTTCCATTTCTAAGCATGCCTTGTTGTCCTTTTTTTACGAATTTTTTAGAAATCTGTTGGAGCTCAAATTTAATTATGTTATACTAGGCATATGTTCTAGTTAGTGTATTTAATTTGTTATTTTAGGAGCTATGGAAGGCCTCGAGATGGCCCTCTAAACAGACCTTAAAAATTGGGTCTTTTGAGACCTAATTTAGTGAATATTTGTGATTTTTCGTTTGAATTTCGTACGAATGATCTGAGGCTCAATGTTTTATATGTTGTTCTTATATATGTTGTCTATGTTCATGCATAATTTTTCATTTTTCTCAAAACCCTAAAGGCTTCAAAATTGAGGAACCCAGTTGTTGGATTTTCTCTCAATAACTAATGCCTAAATATTATGGAATTAAAATTCAGGCATTGAACAAATATGTGTCAAGAGAAAGATCAAGTGTTGAGATCTAGGACCCACCCCAGGGAGCCTTGACATTCTTTAGACCTATCCCATGGCTACAATAACCTCTAGAATTTAATCTTGTCTGTGCACCTCTATGGGGCCTTATTTTCTTCCCAATGCCTGAATTTAATTTTAGGCGTTGAGAAGATTCATGTGTTGGAGTGAATTTTAGGCATTAAGCCTAGGTTTAAAATCATATGTTTTCAAAATTGGTTAATTGTGTGTGCACCTTAGGTGTAGTGCAACGACCCTATAGAAACCCTGCCCCTCTAGGCCCTACCTTTATGGCCCAAAAACTTAAGTTGATTGCTGATTCCAGCACCCAATGCCTGAATTTCCCCTAAATTAAATTTAGGCGTTGAACATTTAGGCATTAGACCAAAAAAAATGGTTAGGCTTGTAACAGATGACCAAGTGGCCTACTTTAACAGATCATATCTCAACGTGACCAGACGCCATTACCCCTAGGGTTACACAGTGTAACCCTATAAAACCTCCCCTAACCCAAACTAGGGGTCCCACAACACTGGGACCTACCACACCATCCTAAAAGATCACATGAACATGTTGATCTGATCAGCCCTCAATGCTTGAATTTCACCTTGAATTAAATTTCAGGCCTTGAGGTGAAATTCAGGCGTTAAGTCTGAAAGATAGAAAAACACAACTTCTCTCCTTTTCCCTTCTTTATGTTAGGATTAAACCTAACCCTAAAACAACCAATTAATAAGCAATCTAGAGGGGTCCACCATTCCTCTATGAGTCTAACCCATGAGGGGTCTCCTATAATTAGAATAGGACAACATAAAGCACAGTTTTTGGATTTTTCAGGAACCAACGCCTAAATTTCATCCTGAATTAAATTTAGGCATTGAAAAATTAGGTGTTGAGGGTAAAATCAGGCATTAAGCCTAAGAAAAATCCAACAAGCACATAACTTAGAATCTACAAAGCTTAGGCATTGACGTAACTTAAGATTTATATGAATTGGAGAAGCTGCCCTAAAAAGGCAGGTATTTAGGGTTCCTAACACCTTCCCCAAATGCAACCAAACAACTTACCCCTAATCTTAGGAAAGTAGCCAGTATTAGGAGTTAAACCCCTAGATCTTTGGGTCTAGATTTCTCCTCTTCTTCATAGAAGAGAACTAACGTCGAACTCTGTCAGTTAAACTACGAGTTAGTGGCGACTCTAAGCAAAGCCTAAACCCTCTCACAGAGGGGTTAGCAACCTTTCGCGCACCCCACAATGCACACTGGAAGAGGCGTGAACCTTAATGTCCGGTGGGAAAGGTGCTAGAGGTGGTGGGGAATGTAATATAAGTTTGCATAGGGGGAATATTGAGTGAAGGTTTCGACCATCATGGTTGCCTCAAGGTCGGCATTTAGTGGGAGTAGTGAAATGGGTTCTTCTTGAGGGGTATTCTAATAGGCAAGAAGCTCCTCAGGGGTTATTTCTGGTGGATTATGATGGTTCAAGAAAAGTACGTGGTTATCTTCATGTAGGACTATGGTTGGTTTAACATCACCAATCTTGGTGATAACTCTTGCATGATTAAACACTTTGTTTTCAAATTCTATCATGTTGACGCCTTTGGATGGTGGGTGAGATGGGAGTGGGTTTTACAGGATGTTGGAGTTTTTGGTGGGGGCCTAATAACACTTTTCCCTCATTAATGAGGTCCTGAATGAAGTGCTTCAAAATGAAACACCTATCTATAGGATGACCAGGTGCCTAGTGAAATGGAAAATGTTAATTCACATCAAAGTAATCCTTTGTTCACAACATAATCCATCATGTACTTGTATGAGTAGGGTAGAAGGGTAAATTTTCTTCTTCTTCTATCTTCAAATGGGATGATCATAAGCTTTGGTAGTTGCTTTGACTGCATGTTAGGGGGAAGTTGTGCTGGTGCTGGAAAACCCACTATTTATGGGCAGTTGTAATTGTTGCCCTGTGTCAGTTATAGAATTTTTATAACTTATACAATGTTACTCTTAGGACGGGTCACAACGACCTTCCTGGGGATTGTCTGGGTGGTACTGGAGGGGAATATAGCCACTTTTATGACTAGGACTACTTTGATAGATAACTCAACATGAGTAACTTTATCAATGACATCAGCAAAATTGTTAGTAGAGGTAGTGAGGAGCATTAATTGATAAATGGGGCTTAAGGTCTACAAGAAGGTAGAGATCATATCATCCTTTGACATCGGGTGTTTTAAGTTCAAGGTCCTCTATCTCCATCTATAGGAATAGTCCTTGATGTTTTCATTGGCATAGGGACACATTCCTTTAATTTCATCGTTGGTTGGTAGCATTTCAAGGTTGAAATGGAAATGCCCAATGAAAGCCCTAGTTGAAGTCCTCTAAGTACTTACATCCTTCTTGTCCTATCACACAAACCATTGGCCGCATCTTTCTCTAGTCTTCTTAGAAACATCTATATTAAAACTCTATTATCTCGTCCCCACTAGATTACAACATTACAATACATATTCAAATGCATCTTAGGGAAACTGGTGCCTTTGTACTTTTCCATGTCAGGAATTTGGAAATTATTTGGAAAATCACCACCAAGGTAAAGGCACAAATCCTAAAAATCCATATTTAATGGAAATTGTCCTCATTTGAGTAATTTAATCTCACCGACCATCTTTGTAATCTTGATACTGGTTTCATCAGGTTAAGGTGAGATAGAGGTTTCCTTCCCCTTCCTGCTTCTAACCCCGAGTCTATACTACTCTTCAACATCTACCATTAACTAATGTGGTTGTTAGATGTGGATGGTTGTGCAGGTAGGGGTAGTATGATGATTGTTCTTGGGACCTAGAAAAGTTATAGTTCTGGGATTAAAACAAGAAGGACTCAAGAGAGGGAAATTGGCACTACGAAAAATTTACCGGCCCCTTGTTCTGGGTGAAATACTCATGGACTATCTTTTCAAACTCAATGGTGGTATGCCCTTGGTTTTGGAAAGGAACAGAAGTCTAGCTTTGTGTCAGTGGAGGGGCTTATGAAGAGGAGGAAGAAGACCCTCCTTGCCTCATCATGAAAGCCTCTATTAATCTTTCAAGTTCAACTTTCTACCATATTTTTTATTGATCACTAGAATCAACTTGAGGATGGAGAGTAGTTCTTGTTGTATCTATAGGAGGTGTGGAAGATAGCATGCTGGTGGTTGTTTGGGTTCCCTTTGTCATGTTGGTTTTGAGATATGCCTTGTTCTTCTTCTACTGTCGAGTTTCAAGAGGCGCTATTTTGCTTGTTTGGAACTGTTCAAGAAAATAATATTTATTTGGGAGGTTGAATTTTAATTATTTATTTAAGCCAAAAACTTTTAGACAAATTGTAGATCATACAAGTAAAATCATGTCCAATTGCCAAATCATAAGTTGACAGAAAATAAAAACCTTTTATTATATATATATATATTAGAAATAGTTACAAGCATGAGTATATCGACCCCAAGGAAAACAAAAAATAGTATAAAATCTTAGAGTCTTGGGACTCTAGGAGGTGGTGGAGGAGATCCCACCAGTTCATAGCCTAGAGAGAAGATCTGATCATGTAGGTCTTGAATCCACTCTAGCCGCTAATGGGTCTATAAGAAGGTCATAATGTTGTTATGCCGAAGCTTGGCATCAGGATCAATGTGAGAAGCTCAAATATCATTAAGTTCACCTCTTAAAGAGTTGATAAGTTTAGCCAAGGTGTTGTTTGCTTCATGATAATTATCTCTCGAAACTTTGGCCTCAATACAAAGATTAGATTCAGTCTCTAAAGATGAACAGGTTTGAAGATGCTGAGCTCAATCATCTACAAGGCCATGAAAAGACTCTTATAATTTTAATTCAGTGTTTGATGGTCTGTTGTGTAAAGTAAAGGGTACCTCTAATTAGATTTTCTTGGTCAAATGATCGGTGGTAGGTGCTACCAAAGGTGCTGGTATAATATTGTGAATCCATAGCTCATCGGGAAATACATCTCTTGTGTCTTAGTAGACACTAAAGGCAGATGCCAAGTAGCATGAATGTGAAAATTGTCCCATACTGCAACCAACTAAAACCAAGTCTGAAGAGATGTCTTATAATCTAGCTTATGAACATCTTCATAGAATATATTAAAATCAAATAAATATTGTCCGAGGGTGAGCTGTTAGAGCACTCAAGTAGGTATATAGGGTGTACTTTGGTACAACCCTATGAGAATCATGTAAGTGCAAACCTTATGAAAAAAGATATGGGTAATGTACCTTGTACCATTTGTCTTGCCAGATGATGTGCTCAAAAAGTAGATTGAAAAAAAGTCCCTGATAATTTTCTATTGTTGTCTTGCCCAACGGAGCCCTAATTAGAGCAACATGGCAAGGAATACACAAAGACAAAGTAGTGATATGTCCATGAAGCCAAGCTTGTAGGAAGACTGGACAACTATATAATTGACCACTGCATTGTCGAGTGCAATGAGATAAACTAGATATGGTTTCAACAATGATCATAAGGGACAAAGTTTTTCCTTTAGAGAGTTGATTCATAATACTGTACAAGACTCCATTGATATGATGGTGGCTCAAGAGAAAAACAGTTTCCCTAGGACTATTAGAGTGAAGGATTTAAATTTGACAGGGTCTAAGAAATCCCTTTCTTCCAACCTCTGTTGAGCAAGAGATTAAAAGGATAATACAAAAATCCCCAAAAGCATCCTTGGGTAAGAAATTCCTCTAGATATTGTGAGCAGACTGAAAATATTTGAAGTAGCTACTTTTATGACCTAGGAAGATTGTCTCTGTGTTGTGGCAATGCTCCCAACCCAAACGATTCCAATTCTTCAATAGTCGGGGAAAGCTCGTGTCTCTAAAAGTGGATAACCATAGCTAAAGGATCCCATAATGAGACAACTGCTTCCAAAAGATGCTAATCAAGATCTATGTGGGCTAGTGACAAGGTGGACCCAAGCCAGCTTTGATTCACCTAGATCACTTATTCCTCAAGTAGAGGGAAACAAGGGAATGTGTAAACTTTGTAGAAGTGGTGGAGAATGGCTCTAAGTATATAGGTCTAGGGTCCATTCCTATCAAATAATCACAAAAGAGGGTTAATTAGGTGAATTTGTAAGAAAATCAAATTTGCGCAAAATTAGGTCAATATGCTTGAATTTGACCACAATGTCATTAAAATTCAGGCATTGAGCACATTCAGGAGTATTAAATAGTTATGAGTTTTAAAAGGCCGACAAACCTCATTTTCATTTTCTAAGTTTTTGAAAGTTGAAACAGTGGGAGAATGAGAGAAAACCTTGGAGAATCATTTTAACCCTTTTTTTGATCTTCTCTAAACCCAAAATTACTATGAGTGCAAGTGGATCATTACAGAATTATCCACTTCTTGTTTCCCATGAAAAGCCTTATGGAAGAACCTGGTTGCAGACATAGTAAGTTTAAATTCATTCAATCATTCATTTATTTTGGGTATTTTATGTTTGATTCATTAAAAGTAGGGTGATACCTTAGATTTTAAAACATTTCTTTTAGGTTTTGGATTGCCCGGGTGCTTTTTGTTGAAAATGAATTTACAAACCCTTGTTTTTATGAAAAGTAATGAAAATTTTCATTGGGATCATGGGTTTTATTTATTTTTTATGAAGGATGATGATCTAAACATATTCCCAATGATTTTTGCAATTTGAAAGTGCAAACGCCTGAATTTTGGTTATGCCCTAAATTTTAGGAGTAGCGCCTGAATTTTTTGTAGAATAAAATTCAAGTGTATTCAAAAAATTCAGGTGTTTTGCCTAAAACCCCCTTTTTTATTTTCTTTTTTACATTATTTTCCCTGATGTTTGATGTTTACTCTTTTTAAATAGGCAAGGGACAAGGTGGAAGCACATGGGTCATGGTTAGGTGTGATTGAGTTATGGAAACGCCTGTGCCAAAGAGCCAAGGACAAAGTGAAGGCTATGGGGTTTTGGCCTTTCTTGAGCATACCCTTGCTGAATGATGATAAAGGGCTACTGATGGCCCTTTCATAGAGATGGTTTCCTATTATTTGCACATTTCACCTCCCCATGGGAGAGATAGAGATGCCCTCCATAAACTTTTATATGATGATTGGATTGTCTATAGAGGGAAAACCCCCTCCTTTTGTGATAGACCCATCTCATATACTAGTCCACAAGGGCTTAGGGTTGCAACCTATTGTTTATGACCAAGGGTCCAAGGGAGTCTTGCCATCTTGTTTTGAGGAAAGTTATGTGTGGGCTACGGATGAAAGTTCTAAGGAAGAGGTTGATTATATAGTCTCGACCTTTTTGCTCTACATGCTCACCTAGTCGATTTTCATTGCGAAGAAAGATCAAATATACTTTCACCTACTCCCCACTCTCAAGGACTTGAAGGAGGTGGGGTCATATTGTTGGGGGTAGATCCGTCCTTGGGTGAATGTACACCGACATGAGTAAGGTGGCCAATGGAGGGGAGCCCATGTTCCTTGGCTGCATTTCTTATAGGAGGTTTATTAAAATTTTCTTTTTTATTTGTTTATTTTCAATTTGATTTTTAATTTACTGACTTGTTTTCTTTTACACAGGTGTGGTGCTATGAAAGGCTGACACCCTTAGCCCCAAGTAGAAAAGGGGACAACCTATTCCCTCTCCCTTGTGTGAAGAGGTGGGAGACCTTTCACACTCATCATAAGAAGGGGAAGCCTATCTCAGGATTTAGGAGGGAGTTGGGCCAGATCACCTCCTCTTCAGTGAGTGTATTTGTTTACTTTATTTTTTCTTATATTATATTTATTTTGTTGGTGTTGACTTATTATTTTTGGTATTTGTAGGTTAATTGGACTCCTTGGGCTTCTTGGGATCTTAGGGGAGATGCGGCCCAGGAGGTGAAGCTAGCCATTCATTGTTCTCACACAAGGGTAGTCCTAATAGTCCTAGGGGAGATAGAGTGGTATCTAGGGTAATGCTATTGGAGACAGATTGGGAACCCTGAGAGGTTTGTAGTTTTTGAAGGTCCTCTGGGGATGGGAGAGATTGGAGAGGCTATTGAGGCATATCTAGTTCCCAATATAGTTTATGTTGAGGGGTGGAACACTCAAACATGTGGGCCTTTAGCTAGGCCTATTGAGGCTGCGGTATTTTTTTCTTGAGTATTTTATGTGTTAATTCTTTATTTTATTATTTATTTT
Source organism: Platanus orientalis (assembly GCA_025762735.1). Lineage (NCBI taxonomy): Eukaryota > Viridiplantae > Streptophyta > Magnoliopsida > Proteales > Platanaceae > Platanus > Platanus orientalis. Next base: position 5,755 of record JAOXJP010095852.1, on the reverse strand, counting down.
GTTTCTTAACCTAAATTTATCATTGCTTGTCTTAGGAAGGTGCTGGTGTTGGGGGTCAACCTGAGGGTGAACCCCAAGAGGATGAAGCTCCATCTCACAAGGCCAAGAGAGGGAGGAAGAGGAAGATCCCTAGTGAGAGGTCTCATCTAATGATTTACTAATGGTGATCCTTGAGATAGACACTATGGCTAGTGCTTGAAGGGGTCTGTTGGAGTCATACTTCCTTCAGTTAGAGATCCCAAAGGGTTGGCTACCTCTAGCCTCTATGACCGAGGTAATTTTTGTTAATTTATGATTTTTATTTATATTACATTGAAGCTTTTAAACATCCTTTTTGTTTTGCAGATTTCTCGAGATGCCTTCGTGGGCACCCTCCATAGGCTTGCCAGATGCAATGCCTTGGTGAGGCAAGTCCATTTTGACTGGGCTATAGAGCTTGCCTCCATGAAGAAGAGGTACAAGGCTCGCATTGCCGAGGTATGTGGTTCTTTATTATCCATTTTTCATATCAAATCATTTCCTACATTCCTAGCTTTCAGCTAGAGAAAGGCTTTTTCAGGGTGGAGAGAGTACACATGCTAGCCATGGTGCGGCTAGAATTCTTACCGAGGTGGAAGCAGGCGTGGGTTTGGGAGCCACAAATCCAATGGAGAAGGTTCCAGCTACCACAACGACAGCAGCATAGCCTGGTCAAGACAAAGGGAAGGGGGTGGCCACATCTGGTGGCATTAAATGATGAGTATCCCCGAAGACTTACAAAAGGAAGCACATGGGTGCTAAGCCATCTAGGGGGAGACTAGTTGAGCTGACTAGGGAGAAGGATGTGGAGGAGACTCCTGATGAGGAGTATAGCCTTTGTATTTGTTTTGTTTTCACTTTCTGGAAATAGATGAACTTGTTTCTTTTTAAAGATGGAATAAAAGTTTATTTGGGTTTCAATTAAAATTTTGGAATGGGTTAAGTGCCTAACCAATATATGTAATAAGTTAAAAAGGGTGAGAAGTAAATCACTCATTTGTATAGACTGGAAAAAGATTATCCTAAATATCTATAAAAATGTTTTTTTTCAAATGGTAATTTGGACATGAATTGTTGGTTCCAATATTAATACATGGAAGCATACCAAAGAGAGACAAAAAACAAGTTCATATTTCTAGCCCTTTAATTATTCTGTGTATCCTAAATGACTCTAACTTAAAATGAATCTATATGCATGAAATATTGTAGGGAGATTCTATTAACAAGGTTACTCTGCCTAAACACCTCCCCGAAAAATCGGATCATGGGAATAGTGACTGGGTTGGGTTACTCAGCCTAACCATACTGACGGAGCAGCCATGGTTCAAGTGTTGTCTGTCATCCTAAATATTTTCCAATGTCGGTCCATTGGTGGGTAGTGACAAAAAGAAAATAAGGGTGCTCATGAATGCTTGTACATAGTGTAGTGTCATTTCTTATGGACTCATGATAAAGAATGTAAAAATCAGACATATTTTGCAAACAAGTTGTTTAATGTGAATCTTGGTCCTACTAACTAATTCAAGTTGTCCTAAGTCTAATGTGAACATGTTTTCTAACCTAAGATAAAAATTCAAATGGTTTAGAATGATTGTATATCCTACTAACCAATGACATGCACTATGATCTATGTGAAAACATGCTTAAATAAAAAAAGAATTGATAGATATTATAAAATTAATAAAAAAGCTTATGTCACTTATGAATTGCATATTTAGAGGTTAAACAACATCTCCCCAATGGAGTCACCACTTTGTGGGCATCATGCATGCGGGCAGCAGGTGGTTCTCCCACTTTTGGGGATATGGGGCTCTGGCCAAGATGGGATAGCTAGGGCTTGGGTTTGGAGTCACCACCAACTCGGGTTTTAAAAACGGGGTTAGATGTCTGGGAAAGGAGGAGTGTGGGCCTTGTGGCCCAGACTAAACCAATGGGCATAAAGATTAACTCTTGAACTGGTCTAATTTTTTAGAGATTTGGGTAAGTTGTTTGGTTGTAATTGGGGAAGGTGTTACGCACCCTAATTACCCACCTTTTTAGGGTGCTTCCTCTAACCTAGCAATGTTTAAGTACCATTAAGCAAGAGTGGATATGTGTCATTTTTAATTTTTACCAATTTTTCCCCACACTAGAATTTTAAGTCTTAATGCCTAAATTTTTATGCCTAACACCTGAATTTTATTTTTGGGCACTCAAATGCTGAACAATGGGCCTAGCTTCTGCACAGAGGCTATTCAAGAGTTCTAGAAGCTTAAGGATGAACTTTATGTTGTCTTGGAAGTGCAGGAGTCCTTACCTAACATCTTTTTCACAGAGAAGGGTAAATTCAAAATTTTCTAATTCCCATGTCTAAATTTAAATCATACGCCTGAATTTTCTTAAAAAAGGAAATTTAGGCATTGAGGTTAAAATTAACATGAGATGGGTAAATTGGAAATTTTCCAATTCCCACACTTGAATTTAAATCATATGCCTGAATTTTTATGTCTAACACCTAACTTTTCTCAAAAAGGGAAATTCAAGCATTGAGGTCAAAATTAGCATTTCTCCATGGGATTAAATGGATTTTGGGTTTTTGTGACTTCTAGTGATGTTTCTTGAGGTTTTTGAGACTTCAAAGTCTTTTGGTGATTAAAGTACGAGGGTATGTGGGGTTAACAAGGTTGACACCTGAAATTCCTCATATGCCTAAATTTATACCTGTTAGCATGAATTTTCTCATGGAGTAAATTTAGGCATAGGAGCATAAATGGGTCCCACCTATGATATAGAAAGGGTACATGGTTTGGGAAATCTTCCAAGTGAATTTCCAAGCTCCTGTAGCTTTGTGGGCCTTCTATCTAGAATATAAAGTAGACATATAGGGTTTATAGGCTTAATGCCTGAAATACCCTTAACACTTGGATTATTAGGCCTATGCTTGAATTTGCAAAAATGAAATTTTAGGCGTTTTGAGTTTAGTGAGCCCCACATTGGAGGTGGACTCCTCTGGGCTATTCTGGCAACATTCCCAAGTTTAATCCTAGTCTTGGGTGGGTTTAGAATCTTATCACATGGGCCCCTAAAGCCCATGCCTGAATGTTAATACTCCTAAAAGTAAGGCATATGCTTGAATTTTTTTCGGAGAAAATTCAAGCATTAGGCTCTGAACAAAAATCCAACAGCCTATCTCTTGGATCACTTTGGCATCCAAATGGGGCAATTGACCCTGAGATTTTTCAAGGGGTTTAATGCCCTAGAAGATCGTCCTAAAAATTTTAGGTCAAAATAATGGGTTTAAACCCTCTTTTTCAATTTTTAAAATGGGTGGGTTTAAGGGAAAAACCAACATAGACCAGTGAGGTCCATGGGTTATGGACTTCATTCCAAGAGTTGCACCCACTAAATTAGGCATAAATTTAACACACACACTCCCAACACTCATATGAACATGGCGTAAAAATTTAAAAATAGATGATATATATTAAATCAATACTTAACTAACAAGTAGACTACAAAAATAAAGACAGAAAAGAACATGCAGAAAAATTAATTCACAATTAAATCTTGTAAAATAATATAAATTGAATAAAATTTGACACTAAAATAAAAATAAGTAAATAAATTAGTTACCTAATAAATGAAAAAATAATTATTCATAAATTCAAATTACAAAAAGATTAAAAATTCGGATATCTCATTAGTCTTTATCTATAATATACAAAATCACTTCAAAACAGTGAGCAAGTGGGGTCTATTTTAAGGGTTAAATGACATCCTTTGCTCATAAAAATTGGTGGATGGGTAAGTCGGTGTGTTTGTGACTTACCCCATAAATTTGAAGTCAAAAATTTTTGTTTTGAAAGAATTACGACTTTTATACTCTTACTTGGTCATAAGAAGATAGAAAAGGAGGAGACAAGCTTGTCTCCCCTATGGTTCACCATTAGGAAGCTTTCAATGGGCTTAAATGTGTTCACTTAATGAAACATTGGGTAGGGTTTCTATCATTAAAATTTGAAAAGGAAAGGGGATTGGGTACCAACCTCAAGTGGTAAGGATTTTCTTCATTTTCTCTTCTTTTCTTTCTTCCTTTCTCTTTTTTTTTTCTTTCTTTTCTCTCTATTTTTTGGATAATTTTCTCCTCCTCCTTTGGCTGATTGATTGGGGGGTATTTATAGGTGGGGGCTCCATGGATGGTGAGATGGGGGTGATGGGCATGGCATGTGGGGCACACAAGCCACTTGTGGTGGGGAGGGATGAGATTTCAAATGGGGGTGTGTGGAGGCACCTCTGCCACATGTGTGAGTTGAGGTAGCCTCCTCTCATTGCCTAGAGGTGTAAGGGGGTTGGATGCATGCCATGTGGCATGGGGGAGGAGATGGAGGGTGAAAGTGCAATAATTGCCTTTCAAAATATCGAAAAGGCAATAATGATTTTATGGATTTTGAACCCCCTTACTATATGGGTTTACTTTTTGGGCTCTATAACTTAGAAATTTTTTAATCCTTTATGGTTTTTGTATCGCTCAGATGCTCCGGTTGCAATGTAATTACTGAAACTTAATTCAGATGAGTATAGGTAGGTCAAAACTGAGTCCAATTAACTCCAAAATGTCTCAAACCCAAAGAGTAGGAGTAAAATGGTTAAATTGAATCTTAGGGTTTTGATATGAAAAGTGTCTGCACCCAAATTTTGACTTGGGTCATTTGATAGCATAACAACATTTAGGCATCAAGAATCAAAGCACCAATGGCTTAAAAAGAATAAACCTGGACTCTAGGAGGTTAGGCATTCCCAAAGAAGTCATTTTAGATGCTCCAGTCACAATGAACCAGTCAAAACACCCTATTATAACCCAAAATTCACCATTTCAAGACAAATCCTAATTTCTCGCCAAATCATCAATAGGACTTTGAGGGTCCACATGCAAGAACCCACTCATGTTGTTTGTAATTTTTTCCAACCTCCATAAGCCTTTCATCAATAAAGCATCACAGGTGAAAAAATTACCATTTTTCCTTTTTGCCTTTAAGGGCCCAAAACTCACTATTTATTGTTCAAATCATGAAATTTCTCTCGTCTATATGAGCCTTCCTGTCCTGAAGCATCACAAACAAATAATCCTCATTTTCAAAAATTTTCGACCCGTAGGTGAAAATTACCACTTTACCCTTTTTACCCCAACAATTCACCCCTTGACCTTGAAAGGATCCCTTAAACCTCTCACATTGTTAGAATGTTGTAATTTCAGACACTATGCACCCCTATTTCTCCCAACTTCAAAAAACTCATCATAGAGTCAGCACTCATCAAGATTGACAACAGTCAAACTCTCTACTTGGGTTAACCCTAACCTAAAAGTGACCATTGGAAGAGCTTTTAGAGTGAAAAGAAGTTTACCGTTCTTAAACATAAAGATTAGTAAAGTTTATTAAACAAACACATATCTACATATGCTTTCCCATGATCATCATATGAATCTCTGAGATTTAATCCTAAAGGAAGTTTAAGAAGAATACCTCAATGGCTAAACTGGACACAAGAATCCAATCCGACCCTGTCTCCAAAGTATCCACACCTGTTCTAGAATTCTGTGCACTTCTCCCACTTCCAGAAACATTACAAGACCTACTCTGAACATGAGTACCTCTATATTTAAATTATTTGAGAAGCCAAAGTAACCCTAGGGGGTGTGGGATCCTTCTGGGATTCTTATCCTTAGGCTGTGGGGCCTAGTATCCTTATTTAAGTCAAA
>JAOXJP010095841.1:0-14541 GCA_025762735.1 Platanus orientalis | reverse complement strand
TTTTTTTTTTTTTTTTTTTTTTTTTTTTTTTTTTTTTTTTTTTCCTTTTTTTTTTTATTCCTTTTTTTTTTCTTTTTTTTTCTTTTTTTTTTTTTTTTTTTTTCTTTCTTTCTTTCTTTTTTTTTTTTCTCTCTTCCTCATCTACATATGTTACCACATACCAAGGTCCTGGTCGGGATGGGTAAGGGGTGCATAGAAATGAATGGGCCAAGGATCAATTCTTGATGCTGCCCCCCCTCAATGTCCATGATGTAGCAATATTGTTCTGCTTCTGCTGCTGCTGATAGTACTGTTGCTGCTGCTGCTGCTGATAGGAGAAACAGTTGGCCGGTTGATCCACAGCATTATTCATGGGTTGTGGTTGCACCACCTCAAGCTGCTGCTGCTGCTGCTGATAGGAGAGACAGTCGACCAGTTGATCTACAACATTATTCATGGGTTGTGGTTGCGCCACCTCAGTCAACTTTCTGATCTCCTCGTCTATAGCTATCTCAAAGTCATCCACTAATTCATCAGTAAACTCTTCTTCTTCATTCGTCCCAGCATTATTCATGGATTGTAGTTGCGCCACCTCAAGCTGGTACTGCTGCTGCTGATAGGAGAAACAGTCGGCCGGTTGATCCACAACATTATTCATGGATTGTGGTTGCGCCACCTCAAGCTGCTGGTGGTGGTGCTGCTGCTGATAGGAGAAACAGTCGCCCGGTTGATCCACTGAATTATTCATGGGTTGTGGTTGCTCCACCTCAATCAACTTTCTGATAAACCATTATAGGACCGATCTGCTGCTCGTCTACCGTTATCTCAAAGTCATCCATTAATTCATCAATCACCTCTTGATAAACCGATGATGGTTCACTGCTCGAAACCGCCGGTTCTTGTTGGTTTTCCTGCTCCAAATATGGACTCTCCAACGCTTCATTCCCGACCGTGTTTTCTTTTTGATACTGTAATCCATCGTCTTCTTTCTTTCTATATATCTTACAAATAACCCACTCTTGGAACTGCACCAACACATCCAATACAAATTAAAATCTAACATAATTAAAGACATCAAAGATTAAAAAAAACCAACAAGTGCAAACGTATAAACATAATTATGCAATATGCACTAACCATTTTTTGTGGGCCATCAAGACTAAACTCAGGCATAATCCAGTTGTTGTCATCATGAATGCAGGTAGGACCGCAAAACACTAAAGACTTCTCGCAACCCACAACCCTTCCTTCGGCACCAATAACCTTCTTATCCTTCTTCCCAGTAGTTTTCCAGTGTCCACCCCCTTGCTTTGCGGCAGTTAGTATTCAATTAGGTCTGGTCCCAATCTTTGTCTTCTTCATTCTGTGCACAAAGTAGTATCGTTCCTTCACATACCCTCCAATCCCAAGGAGCCCTACGTACCCACAAAAAATGTTTCAGAGACCAGGAAATAAAGATTCTTGAGTAGAACATTTTTTTTTGAACCGCTAATGAGTAAACCACACAAAGGATTGTGTTTGTCTCCCCTATCCATGTCTCATTGGATTTTTGATATTTGCAATCATTGATATTAAAGTTTGAGTTTAAAACCAAAAAAAAAAAACAGATGTTTAAGTTTGAGATGCTGAACCGAAAGAAGACGAAGCTCATCCCTTTCTCAGGAAATTTCTTTTATGTAATGAAAGCCCTCATAATGACACACGTTCAAAGTTTCCCAAAAAAGATTTAAAAATTCCATTGATGGAAGGAGACATTAACATTCATGAATATAAATAATTTTAATAGGATGATCAAAGACCCAGCATTCTTGTTATACCAACGCCATGGTGAAACACAAAACTACCCTAAAAAGAATTGAACCAATTACGATACACTTCCTTCTGAAATGAAGGTAAGGGCTTTACATATTTTCATGATCTTAAAACCTGGATAGTATTAGCAGTAGGCATCTAATTTATCGGCTTGATTCCTTGGGAGAGTAGCCGGAGTAGAACTTATACATATTGACTAGTAACTATGATTCTATATTTACAAAGTAATAAAATGAATCAAAAGACATAAATCAAGAACTAAGGATTTTTTTAACCTAATAAAAAGGAATAAAACATAAAAGAAAGACATGATTATATGATAAACATAATAAAAGTATAACAAGGAAGGATTCTATTCATAAAATAATAAAAGGAATGAAAAGATTAAAATCTAGAAATAACTATTTTACAACAAAACAAAGAGAAAAATAAAGAAAGAAGAAAATATATACATACAAGGTAGTAACCACGGTTCTTCCTTGTAAACGTCGTAATTGGCTACAGGAATGCCTGACGGAAGAGGTAGTCCTGAGATCTTGCAATAGAGTAAATAACAAAGCTCTTCTTCCGTTGGATAGAACCTGAAACCACAATAAGGATCCATCTTTTCCTCCTTTCTCTCTAAGAAGAAGAGAAGAAAGAAAACTTGCAAAACAACTCTCACACTCAGATCACTCGCTCTCGGATAAAGAAAACTTGCAAAACAACTCTCACACTCATATCACTCGCTCTCGGATCAACTCTCTCTCACACAAGAAAAAAAGGGTTTACGAAGAAAGTAAAGTTCTTTATAGATGATGGATAAGGGACGATGATTACGTTAGGATACTTTTCCAGCTGTGCTGTTTCTAGAATGATCCCAAAAGAATTTAGTTTTCAATTTCATTTAACGGTTAGAGCTAGCATATGATCGTTGGTAGATTATCTGGTTTGTTAGGTTTTCAGTTGGGCCGTTCAACTCTGGATATGCCATTAACGGTCCACACAGATATGCTCGAAACCCATTTGAAAAGTTGAAGCGAGAGCAACGTTCATCCCCTCCTTAAGCTTTTTGAGCATCTGAACGGATCTTGATAACGTGCAGACAATTATTAGTTTTATATCTCTTTGGAATTTATATACAATCTAATTCTTGAAGTTTGCATATTTTCAGTTCTCACTGTTTCACTTTGCATCACAGCTTCCCTAAGAGGGCAACATGCCAGGGTGGCAATTCGTGTTGGCAGGTTGGGTTCGTGCCATGTTTAGATAAAGGTATACGACTATATCGCTCAGCCCTAACCCGACCCATTTACTAATTGTGTCAAAGCAGGTTGACTCGAAACACATTTACACTCAACCCTAGCCCGCTTATTTCATTGTGGATTATATGGTAATTCATGTTGGCGGGTCAGATTCGTGTTATGTCAAGTTTAGGGTATACAAGTATATATGTCAATCCAAACCCAATCCATATATTAATCATATCAAAGCGGGTTAACCCATTCTGACCTAAAACACGTATATAATCAACCCTAACTCCTTCTTTCGTATTTGGTTCGAGTTAGATTCATAGGTCATGTTAAATATTGTTACCCCTAGCAATAGGAGGTATGGACCAGAAGCTCATTAGGGATTTGCAGCATTCATCACCACACTGCACATGTGACCATGAAGTCTGTTGGCTGTTGGTTCCTGAGTTACATTATTTAAAATGGTCATTTCCTCCAAATCGTTTCATGTATGGTAGAAACTTTTAGTGAGTCCACTAAAAATTTGGGCCCACTGACCCAAAAGGTAAGGTGATCTTAGTAGAAGGGAATCATATACGTTTGGCATTTTGTGCTGTTTGGAAGCATATGAATACCTCTTATTTATATTAAGCATTCCAAATAAAGTTCATTGTGATATTGGTGGGTTGGGTTCATGTTGTGTTGAGGTAAGAGTATACGATTATATGGTTCAACCCAAATTGACCCATTTATTAATCATGTCAAAGCAGGTTAACCCACTTTGACTTGAAACACATTTACCCGCTCATGCTGGGTTCGTGTCGGGTTCACAGGTTATGTGGTAATTCGTGTTAGCAAGGAGAGTTCATGTCGTGTCAAGTTAATGGTATACAATAATATGACTCAACCCAAACTTGACCCATTTATTAATCGTATCAAAATGGATCGACCAACTTTGACCCGAAACACATTTGCAGTCAACCCTAACCTGTCTATTGCGTGCTGGGTACATGTCAGGTTCATGGGTCGTGTCAAACATAACCACACCCCTACTTGTCATGGCTGTCTACAATAGGTTGTGTAGATGTGAATTTACGTGTGTTGTCTCCAGAGGTTCTCTGTATTATATATATATATATATATATATATATATATATATATATATATATATCAATTAGTTATGGTCCCATAATTTTTGGCAGATCTTTGACTAAATCTTTGGTCATCGAAGTTCAATTGTACTTGAACTATTTTTGTCTTGTACATTTTCCATACATCAAATTGCTAACTATGCATGTGACATAAGTATAGACGGACCTCCTTTTTCTTGAAGCATTTTTTTAAAGAATCTGAACGTTTCTTCACCTTTCCTCTTAACTGTGCAGCATCTTTCACATTTCACATACAAAATTTATTTGTGTACAAGAATCTTTAGACCCTTTCTTACTGCACTTATTGTGCATATAACTTGTGGTATATGCTGCCTTTCTACTGTCTACTTCATCATCCCTGCCCTCTAGAATATCTTGCTTGTTTTTTTCTTTCTTTCTTTCTTACTTTCTTCCAAACATGCTTTGTTTTCATTTTCCTCATTGGATTTTTCCCATGTATCTTCTAAATTCTTATTGAAAGAGGAGGGACTACGACTTTGGCATAAAATTTATGTTTCCAGTTATTTATTTCACATGGCAATATATATGTGTGTGTATGTGTATTTCCGATCCTATTAGACCTTCTGGCTTCTTTCCATCAGGGTTTTTTTTAGATATTTTCATTTTTTTTAAAACCTCAATTATTAGGGTAAACTACATATAATAGTTTAGATCCTCACCAATGCCACCATGCACCCTAATAGAAAAATGCCTAAAGCCAATTCAATTTATTTTATAATTGAAAAGGGAAAGTGGAGAGGTATACTACTATTTTTAATCATTGAGATTTGTTGTTGGCATATCATTTCATGATTCCTAGTTTTTATAAGGAGATTGTCCTAGCACAGAAAATTTCCAGTCAGGTATGTGGAGAGGATGTGTATTCTAAGAGAAGAACACCAAAAGGGAACATCCAATGACCAAAAGTGAACTATATAAACCATTTACTGATAAGATTGATGTGCAAAATTTTCCAAATGACTGATCTGAGTTGTCAAGTTATCCAAGATAGTGCAACAATTTCTATATATATTTTTATTCTATTGAAGTACTTGGGTTCATTACTTAGAGAAATAGGTACATGAAGCCACGAATTTGGCAATGGAAGAGTGGAGCAAAAATGTTAGGGATGGTTTGATATCACAAAGGGATTGGCCGGTCTCAAGGCCAAACCTTAAAAGTTACAGTGGCATATGGCTTAGGAGGTCATGTGCTAATATGGTAGTAAACATATCGAGTGTCTCATTGGATGGTTGTCATTTCCAGATCAGTGAGAAGTGTATGGTAGGTCTTACAATACCTCCAGATAGAGTTGACTCATGAAAACTATGGTGACAAAGTTGAAGGATCTAACACCACCTTTATGGGATCTTATACATTGGTTGAGTAGGAGCTCCGGTTTTCTAGTTTTCTGGGGTGTTGTGTTGTGGTTAGTTTTTTCTTAGTACAAGTGAAACTAGTATTAGTGGAAAATTTTAGTAATACATGATGTGCTTGATTGTTGTATTTATTTCTCTTCTATATGTTTATTGCTTATACTCTACATGCAGGAGCCTTTTGTAAACATTCCAGAGGATATGATTCGAGAAGCACTCAAAGTTGTCCTTGGTACTAAAAATATTAAAATCTTAGGTTTATTTATGGTCAGCTGAATGGTTTCCAACTTGTTTATATCCAACTCTACCCATGTGCCATGCAGATATTAGGAACCACCCGCTTTTAATTCATTGCAATCGGGGGAAGGTATGCACATTACTTTATATCTGTTCCTTGAATATGGATTTTGAATCTTTCTAGCTATATGGATGTGTTTCTTTTTATTTAATAAATTTCTGTTCATTCAGCACCGGACTGGTTGTCTGGTAGGGTGCTTAAGAAAACTGCAAAAGTGGTGCCTGTCTTCAGTCTTTGATGAGTACCAGCGGTTTGCAGCTGCCAAAGCTAGGGTTTCAGATCAGAGGTTTATGGAGCTATTTGATGTTTCCAGCCTGAAACACTTGCCAACTTCATTCTCATGTTCGATGAAGTAACCAACCCACCCATTGCTAAAAGGGGCTTGCTTACTTTTATCTTCGGGGAGAGAATCCAACTCCTTACCAGAAAATTAAGGGATGATGGTGAATTCCAGGATATGTTTTGGCTGTGAAAGAATAAAAGTTCAATCCTTTTTTCTTGTGCTGATAATAAAATAAAGCCCACCCACCCGCTCTTATTTCTTCCCCTGTTTAGAGTCTTTTCGTCTTCTTTTGTTTGATGTCCTTAGCAACTTATATGGATTTAGTTATTGCTGTGAAAACAGTTCACTTCTCAGTTTTATATGGTTTATGCACGTTTAATTAATTTTGTTTGTAATTTTGAACTGTTAAAAAACGGGAGTAGTTTTTTAAACCAGTGGTGATAACTGTTGTTTTGCGGAATGATATGAAGTATGAACTGGAACAATAACGTTATAATAGCTGATGTAAACGATTGAAATCACAAACTAATCTTGCTTGCAAAAAATAATAATAAAAAAAAAAAAGAAGCTTGCCGCTCTTTCATTCCCCCAACATTTTTAGTGAAATAGTAAGCTAACAAATATTTTTTAGGAGGATTGAGCTTGTACACCTTCAAATAAGTCCATACCCGAATGATTCTATAAGAGGGGTGAATAGGATCTTGCCGGTATTTGCTATTTAATCCAATTTGTTTAAATTTAAATTAAAGGCCTTTAAAATCAATTATGGAGTGGACTCAACTAAAAAAGAACGTACTTAATATATTCAATTATTGCAATATTTAGAACAATTTAAATTTTAAATTATGTAAGCACACAAACATAACCCTCAAAATTGTACCAGTCCGGTCCCTACTCCATTGTGGAAAGCTTTTCTTTCAGCTAGTCGATTTTATTAATAGATTACTATGCATAATCTATTACAAGGAAATCAATGAACCTAAACCACATACAAGTTTATGAGAATCCACTTGTCTTGCAAGTATGCATTTAGTTATTCTGATGGGTGCACTCATGTCTGGTGACCCTGATGGACATGTTGAAACTCTACTTCTAGTGACTTGTGCAAGCTCTAGAATCCACACCCGGTGACATCGATAGATGCTAGTGTGCTTAGTGACTCCGGGGAGCAGATCAACTCAGTTTCCAGTGGCTCCAATGGAAGATCTAGAAAATGTAGAATGATGAATCGTTGTAGTAGCTCATGCCTCCTTTAGGTAAATGTGCCAATTTAAGCTTGAATTAATGGAAATACCACTTTTTGTACAAAGAAGGTGATTTGCCAATTGAATGTTGCACTCCAAGCTTTACAAAAGGTTTTACTATGTGTAGGGAAGCTAAACCCACAACCTTAGCTTGGGTTTACTTAGTAAAAAATACTCAAAGGCCATTTCTAGTGGTTGCCAATTAGCTTTTCAGAGATTTTCCATGCTTAGCTCAAAACTGATAAGGTTTCATCAAGTTTTTATATAGGATTCTTGTCTAAACCTTTGGGGGTTCTTTCCAATTTATAGAGTTTGAAAAACCAAACTTAATGTGCCCCCTCCCTCCAGCTCTTTGCAACAATAAAAAATAGGATCATTATGGAATTCCATTATGGCAAGTTCCATTTCTAGCCTGTTTGGTCAATCGAGCTTTAACTGGTTTAACTACTTTTGATTGGTCGAAAGTCTCAAGGCCAGAACTACATTCTATCCGATCGATCAAGTCCCTTTTTTGATCGATCAAACCTATTCAAGTTTTTGTTCAATCGATCGAACCTACCAATTCTTTAAAATTTTACTTTTTAATACATTTTCTCCAAGGTTGCCACTTGGGTTTAACCTATGGTTCATATGAAGGTCTTTAGATACCACTTATGGTCATTGGTCTCAGTCTTATACATGAATACTTACCAACCAATCTTGTATGGTTTATTTACCTGTGAAACACAAGGTCGGCTCTTGAGGTTCTTAGAACTAGAGCTTGAGAAGTCTTCACTCAGTTGCTTCATGTCTTTTGCACTTGTGGTCTTTCCTCATCCAGCCTTGTGTGATGTGTCTTTTAAGCTTTTTCCAAATTTTGACTAACATGATACTTGATTTTATATGTGCAATCACATACATGTAAGCCTAATTACATGAACCATCTATATATTTGTACTACTTACACTATGGAATGTAATTGACAATTACCCAATCATACATATTTCATTAACAATTTTCCCCTTTGTTAATATCATGACAAAACAATGACAACAAATAAAAGTACATGAATTGACTACTTGTGTATTGCTCCCCCTCATGTTGTGCGGCTCCCCCGCCCCCCAGGATTTGCTAAGTCTGTGTCAGACTTAAACAAACTTCCTTTTTCATTTCTCATTATGACACATTAAATAACTAGTTCACAAACATTCAAAAGAATATACCAAAATGATCATGATATAATTATGCATTTATGCATTCAAAAGATAAGCCATTTCAGTACAATAGTATTCAATAGAAAGACATGACACAAAAACAGAACATCATTTGCCAATAATTCATTCATTTCACATATATTTTCTCCTCCTTACTTCTGTCCCCTTATTTCTCAATTTTTTTCAACTTTACTCCCCCTTTGTTAATTGTTTTCCCCCCTTTTGTCGTGAATTGACATGGGCACACACTCCCTCTGAATTCATACAAGTAGTGCACACAAAATATTACTCATTCATCATTCAAAGCACACAAAGATACACGTCTACTTAATTTTACATATAAACGTAAAAGAATTGAAATTCCAATTGAAATTACATTCAAAAGAACATATCAATTTTAAACCAGTTGATACCAATTGAAAATAACATATGTAGGGGATATAATTATTCCAACAAATAATTGCAAAACTATGGCCAATTGAAGGTCACACACACACACATACTAATGAATAAAGGTACATAATTGTTAGCATTTTTCAAATTATATAACTAATTTAGCTTACAATGGATAAGGTGCAAATAATCAATACATAAGGCTTTCAAGATCACTTGCTTTTACCCAAATTTGCTTTTGAAGAACAAATTTCTTTACTTCAATTTCCTTTATTTTTCTCTCTTGCTCTTTTTTCCTAAAAAGTTGAGATTTGTCTCCAATCATACAATATCTTATTGAATTCAAATTTCATATACCCTCTAATTTTATAATAGTAAAATGTGACTATGTATTCTTTGGAACTTGGGGCATGAAATTTTGATGCATTTTTTCCTTTATAGGTCTTGTTTGGTTTTGACAATCCATCTTCATATCCAAGACCCTTTACATTACCCTTTTTCTACTTATGTTCAACATAGTTTCTAATTTTTCATTTTCTTGGATAACTAATTTTAGGGACTCCTTGTTTTGATCTTCTGGGATATCTTATATATATTTTTATAATTCTTGTGCTTTCCTTTGAAGATTTTCATTTAACTCAATTAGATTTTTCTTTTCTTCTAATTCCTTAGGTAGAGTTTGATTTATTTCACTTAGGCTAGTTTCTAGAGAGGTAGACTTTTATTTTAACTCTATGTTTTCTTTTTAAGTTTAGTGTTTTCTTTTGCAAGTTTTAAGCTTTCAACATATATCTTGTCAAATGCTTCTTGGATATCTTCATCATCCTCAACATCATCATTATCCGCATCACTGCTTGAATCTTCTTCCACATTAGGTAGTTCAGTGATGGTTGTCAATGTTCTACAATCAATGAATGATTTCATCTTCATTAGATAATGATTCATCATCCAAGGCTTTAGAGTCATCATCCCAGGTGACTTTTATTGCCTTGTTCTTGGTTTTTCTTTTCCTATTGGTACAATCAACAACCATGTACCCATATCCCTTGCATTCCTAAGTTTGTAGGTTCTCCTTAGTTCTCTCATTTCTTCTAGAATTTTCACCAATTTTGTTATTTTGAAGAGAATTCTTCTTAAGGTTCTTCAAATTTTTCTTAAAGAACTTCTTGAATTTCCTATCTACATAAGCATATTCCTGATCAAATTCATCTTCTCTAGGTTTTTTGTTATTTACCTTAAGAGCTAAGTTCTCTCTTGTAGGTTTGAGTTTTAGTTTGAAAGTCTGAAGGGAGCCTACAAATTCTTCTACTTTGATGCTATATATGTTTTTGCTCTCTTCAATTGCTGTCACCTTCGGATAGAATCTCTCAGGAAGATACTTAAAACATTTTCCTAACAATTTTGGAATTCGAGACAGGTTCACCTAGGCCTCACATAAAATTAACTATGTCTTGTAAATTAGTGTAGATTTCAATGAAGTATTCTTTTTTCCTCCATTATAATAGTCTCAAATCTTGTGGTCAACATCTGAAGTTTAGAGAACTTCAAAGTACTTGTTCCCTTATGTGTCATCTCTAGGAGATCCCATAATTCCTTTGCAATCTCTAGATTGCAAGTTCTCTTACTCTTATGCACTAATTACACACATAATGACATTTAAGACTTTGTAATTTTCATTACAACCAACCTTTTCTCCTTGGGTCCAATCTTTACAATCATTCTTAGGAGCAAACCATCCAGTAACTATTGAGTCTCAGATGTTTACATCTTATGTCTTAAGGAAGATTCTCATTCGAACCTTCTAATAAGCATAGTTGGTCCCATCAAAATAGGGTGGTCTTGTGGTAGCTAACCCTTCATCTCTTAATGCCATCTCAGAGATAAGAGAATCTTTTTACTTGGTATGTTAGTCCCTATAGAGCAACCTAGGCTCTAATACTAATTGTAATTCCATTATTTCTATACCCAAATGATCCTAGAGGGGGTGAATAAGATATATCCGGTTTTAACTATTTAATCCAATTTGTCTCATTTTAAATTAAAGTCCTAATTCAGAATCAATTATGCAGTGGATTTCACTAAACAAGAACACACTTAGTACATTCAACTATTGCAATATTTAGAACAATTTAAACTATACAAGCACACAAACATAACCATAATATTGCACAAGTATTTATAGTGGTTCGGCGACCCTTCGGTCCCTACTCCATTGTGGAAAGTTCTTCCTCAGGTTTGTAGATTTTATTAGTAGATTATTACACCTAATCTATTATAAGGAAATCAAAGAACCTAAACTACTTACAAGTTCCACTAGAATTCACTTGCCTTGTAAGCCCGCACCTAATTACTTCAATGGATTCGTCTTTGTCCAGTGACACTGATGGACATGTCAAAACTCCGCTTCTAGTGACTACGATGGAAGCTCTAGAATCCACACTTGATGACTCTAGTGGATGCTCATGTGCTCAATGATTCCGGTGAGCACGTCAACTTAATTTCCAGTGATTCCAGTGGAAGATCTTGAAATATATAATAATGAATCATTGTAGTAGCTCAGACCTCCTTTAGGTAGATGTGCCAATTTAAGCTTGAATTAATGGAGACACCACTTCTTGTACAAAAAAGGTGATTTGTCAATTAAATATTGCGCTCCAAACTTTTCAAAAGGTTTTACTATGTGTAGGAAAGCTAAATCCCGACCTTAGCTTGGATTTACCATTAAAAATACTTAAAGGCTATTTTTATTGGTTGCAATCAGCTTTTCAAAAATTTCTAGGTTTGGCTTAAAACTAACAAGGTTTCATCAAGTTTTCATATAGGATTCTTGTCCAAACCATTGGGGGTTCTTCCCTATTTATAGAGTTCGAAAAACCAAGCTTAATGCACCTCCCAACGGCTCTTTGCAACAGTATAAAATATAACCATTATGGAATTTCGTTTTGGTGAATTTCCATTTTCGAACTATTTGATCGGTCGAAAGTCGCATGGCCATAACTACATTATGTTTGATTGAGTCCCTTTTTCAACCAATCAAACCTGTTAGCTCCTTAAAATTTTACTTTTTAGCACATTTTCTCGAAGGAAGCCACTTGAGTTTCATTTATGGTTCATGTGAAAGTCTCTAGATACCACCTATGGTCTTTGGTCTCAGTCTTACCCATGAACACTTACCAACCAATCTTGTATGATTTGTTTGAAAAGAAAATCAAGATTTCAATTTTTAATTGACATTTTGGTGACTTTGTTTGAGGGTATAGACAAACTGAGCCGAGTGAAGCTTTGCCCAGCTTAGTTCAAGCTCATCACACTAGAGTTGTCTCAGGATCATGATGAGCTCGAGGCATTGAGTTATGTTCGGCTCATTAAGATATGAGATGAGCTTGGTCCAAGTTTAGCTCAGCTCACCAAACTCTTTGCCCTAGGAAGCACATTTTTTTTTCTTCCCTTACATTTTAAACTTAAGTTGCCTCCACTTTTTAAATGATAAGCACATGTAGAAGGATGTTTCATGACTTCTCACGATAAACTCTTCCTTTCTTTACAATGCTTGACCATGGCAATAGACGAGGCTCAAGGACTCTCTCTCAGATGGCTGCATCACACCTCCCTCTACGTTCCCATCTAAACTCCCATCATCATGCAAACATGGATCTCAATGGAGAACTATGTTATTCCAACACATATTTTGTTAAGTCATATTTAGATTCACTCACTCTAATTCAACATTATCCCAAGAACATCTCAATTTTGATACTTGAACAACTCATGGCACTAGGAGCACAGTAGTCTTGAGAGTTTGAGATGCTCGTGAATTAGTCATAAAGCTATAAAAATAATATGTGAACAAAAGGAATGGAAAATTTGTTGTCTTCATATGGATATGTTCAACTTACATTATCAAAGTAAAAAAATTGGAGAAAACTTTGCCTAACTTCATTCCCCAATGAATCCATTATAGTAATTAGCAAGTATGTCTTCTTGAAATGTTCTCACGACTACAAAGAGAGATGAAGAGGAAAAGGTAGATTATAAAGTTTGGGATAGTTATTGAAGGGTTTTTTTTCTTCTTCTTCTAATTAAAACTAGCTATGTACCAGCCCTATCTTCAGTTGCCACAAATCACTTGCTTTGGAATCTTTTGACTCATTGCTTCCTCGGGTAAGTTGATGCGAGTGGAAATAAAATGAGAGCAAATGCTCTACTTCCTAATTGACTACTCTTGCATGATGCTTTTTTTTTTCTTTCCAAAACCATTTTTATGGTTTTAACCCTATAGATGCTAAGGTGTTTGGGACCATAGGGAGTAAACAATTTGGAAGTAAACATTTGCTCCTTGACTTTCTTTTTTTTCAATAAAAGGAAATATATATTTTGACTAGGAAAAACCCAATAGATACACCCTCAATATGCAAGGTTCAATATTGCCATGGGAATTTGTGAAATTTTTTGATGATATTTCACTAATGTTTCAAAATAATTGACGAAATTTCAATTTATTTTGAGCATAATTACACACTCAAGACTCAGTATAAAACATTTAATCATTATTATAAAAAAATCTAGTTTATGTACAAGTTAATCACATAAATAAATAAATGACTACTGATAAAATTGAAATAGCAATAACTCCCTCAATATGCAAGGTTCAATATTGCCATGGGAATTTGTGGAAAATTTTGATGATATTTTACAAATGTTTCAAAATAATTGAAAAAACAATTCAATTTATTTTGAGCATGATTACACACTCAAGACTCAATATAAAACATCTAATCTATTATTATAAAAAGAAATCTAGTTTATGTACAAGTTAATCACATAAATAAATAAATGACTACTAATATTTTCTTTTTATAAATAAATGACTACCAAACATGTCAAACATGACTACTTAACCTAATTTTTCATCTTAAATCAATCATTTTGTAAACAAACCCTATATGACAAAATTAATACTTTTCGTAGCACTTATCTAATTTATGTATTCATATATGTAAATAATTTTTAATTATATAAATATATATTTAAAAAGATATCATTTTAATTATTTTATAAAAAAAATATTGTTTAATAGAAAGGATTTAAGTGGAGTTATTAATTTTGGTCTAAAATCAACAAATTGAAAATTAGAACAAACGAATAGATTTAGGATGGGTATAACTCATGCATAATAAATCCTGTAAAAACTATTGATATTAGTGAAACTTTACCAAAATTACACAAACATCAACATAGTTTCAGTGATACTTCAATGAAATTTTTGTATTCCCCTAACATTTAATTTTACTACACCTCAAAGAGGGAGAATTTAGACAAAATTTCACCCAAATTACTTGCTTTGGAATCTTTTGGATTCCTTTAGTAAGTTATGCAAATGAAACGATGCAAGTGAAACTCAAATGATAGCATATGTCCTACTCCCTAATTGTTTACGCCCCGTGCATGATGCTTTTTTTCCCTTGGTGTTTGGGACAATGGGGGGTAGATAATTTGGAAGTAAAACAGTTTCTCCCAACTAATTATTTAATAAAAGGAAATTTATATTAAGACCAGGAAAAACCCAATATTGAAACACCATAGATGAACGTAAAATTGAAA
>JAOXJP010095831.1:0-14541 GCA_025762735.1 Platanus orientalis | reverse complement strand
TATTTCATATTTCTTAAAAAAAAACTCTCTCTCTCTCTCTCTCTCTCTCTCTCTCTCTCTCTCTCTCTCTCTCTCTCAGTGTGGCGACCTTCCATAAAAGAAAACTTTAAGGAGAGTGCAGAAGGGGAACCCTAGTAAAAGGGCCGGCTCAGTTACTACTCAAAATGGAGCTGTTGACGTTCTATGGAGCGTGTGCTTTTTGGGAAGTTGAGATGCTGCTGCTAAGTATAACTGCCCACACATTCAGATAGACAAGCAAACAAAACCAATCAGCAACTTACATTGGTTTCAAATAGAAAGTCCCTCTTTTGACAACCTCAATAGGGAAACTAGAATAACAGGACCATTTGTTTTCTACTTTCCACTTTTCTTTTTTCCTTTATATACCTCTTGCTGCTGTTGTCTAAGCTTGGCATTCTCTTCCATCAGATGCGCTACTTCCAGCTCCAACTCATTTGTATACGCCTGCAGATATTCCAAGAAAAATAGGCAAACTAAGACGGGTAACTAAACCAGAAATTATTCTAAAAGCACTATTTTCGCTTGATAAAATATTTGATTATAAACATCAACAAAACAGAAGGAGAGAGATTCCTGTTTTCTAGCCCTAGATCGCGCTGCAGATTCCCGGTTCTTAATCATGCGCATATGCCGTCGATCGCCGGAATTCTCGTCGGAATCCGAAACCCTTTTCTTGCACAAGGAAGACAAGCCCGAGGACGAAGTGAAAGCGTCGAAGGGAGTGGAGTTTAAGGAAGAAACTTGTTGTGTGTCAGTGCTAAGAGAATGGGTGTGGTCGATATAATGAAAGTCAGGCACTGAATTCAAATTTAAGGCGATGGGTTGAGTTGGTTGTGAGGGAGAGCAACCGAAGAGATCCACATCAGCGGCGGCGGCGTCGGTGGTGGGGGTAATAGAGACGACGCTTGAGGTTGTGGGTGGTTCTTTGGTAAGGGGTCGACCAAGGAAGTCTTGAAGGATCATACCTGGAAAGATGGTAGTGGTAGTGTCCTTATTGGAAGGGAAAAGTAGTTCTTCTCTAGCGCTGGGATGTTCATTGAGGGAGGCCAGACCTATGTCTTTCCAAACTTCTTCCATGGTTTTTCTTCTTGGGGTTGGGAGGGCTGAGGTTGGGAAGGGAGAGGAAGATGAAGATGTGGATGATGACTTTGAGGATGAACAAGAGACTCTGTTGCTGTTGTCTGTGCTCAGGCTGTTGTTCCCTTCACCATTCGTTGAGGACCACATTGCTGCAAAACAGAGAGAGAGAGAGAGGTGCTTTTATCGTCGGGAGGAGAAAATATGTCTGATCTCAAGGGTTCGATTTACGGATGGATAGATTATAGAAAGTTTAGGGCGCGTTTTTTAAATACAAGAAATTAACGCTAAACTTTCTAGATTTCCTTCCTAATCTTCTAAAATTACAGAAAAAAAAAAATACTTTGGGTTGTTGTGGTTGCATAATATATAGATTAGGTGAGAACGAATTTTGTGAGAACCGTGAAAACAGTATCACGGTGCGGACACATCAGCGCCAAAAAGTGACAAGTGCCCCCCAAAAAGTTCAAATCACTTTTCGGTACTGATGCGTCAGCCCCTCTGGTGCTGTTCTCACGAGATTCGTTTGCACATAATCCAAGCCCGGTTGCATAACGATGGTTTTATTTATTATTTATTTTTTTTGTAAATAACTCTGCCTAATTTATCGTTAGTAACTAACATCGGTCATCCGTACTTATTCTTTATTACCCCTGGATGCCTTCATTAATAATAATAATCCCAGATTTTTTGTGGTATAATAAGAACAAATATCCCCTGTAACGTGTTACAGAGTATATCCTATCACATAAGGGTGTGGGGCCATAATGACACCCTGAAACACGGTACATAGGATATGGCTCCGTATGATATGATGACGAATTAATGTTTGTACTCCATGCTCATATGTTTGTTCCGTTACCTCTCTCCCTTTTAATATTACTACCATTATGATGTGACCAAAATTCTCTTCTATCAATGTAGAAAATATCTAATTTAATGCCATCATGATGTCAAAACCAATAATCCTTAGAGAACAAAACACGGTCCATTTTTTTGGTATAGTAAGGAGCTAATGCCCAATTCAGCTATCAGCGAAGAGTACAATTTGTAATAGATTTCAAAACATCATCGAATGAATTAGAATTTCATGACCCTTCTAATTGTTCCTTTGCAGTAGTTAAAGCCATATATTGTGCAACCTTGTTAAACCTCTTGGGAATAAATGAGATCATATTTCCTGGGAATCACATGCATTGTTATATCCCTAGTACTCTACGCATTAATATACATTACAAACAACTTAAAAACTTATCTAGCTGTGGTCATATTCCCTAGACCTTAAGTTTTTTATGATTACTTTGAATCTCATAATGATTTAATAGATTTACGAGTGGAGAAACAAGAATTTGAGAAAGCTTGAACATTGAAAGTTTGTGAATACTTGGGTGTTGAAACATTCAAAGTTTGCTTGAGAGATTTTACTGCTCCCAAGACATACAGAAGATTAAGAAGAGTAAAATAAAAAGCCAACTCAATATGTAAAGAGTTAGGCTTTTATAAAGCAAATGGCAATTGGATTTGGACTCCTTTTAGGACTCTAATTACAACTTATTTGTTGCCAAAAATTTAAAGAATTTACTAATCTATGATTGGACTTTGTTAGTCGCGATTGATACTTATTAGTCGTGTGTTGCATATTTATGTCGCTATTGAGGGGTATTTTGGTAAATTCCCTTTAATCATGAATTTTAAGTGTCAACAATAGTTAACAAAAATACTTGAACAATCAGTTGAAAGAGGTTCCTTAAATTGAATGGAGGTTGCAACGCATGTGACAAATGGAACAAAATCCAAGAATGACAGATTAGATGATAAATTAAGCACATGTAGTCTAATATATATAATAGCATAAATGAAGGAGAAATGGAGCACCCTCCAACACATAAAACATAGCTTTGTGCTACCTATCACCCTCCATGAATTTATCTTAGTTTATTTCATCCTATTTTGGGAGACTTTTACTTATTATACCTTTAGGATTCGATTCAATTTTTGTTATGCGGAAACCAAGATCTGTGATCGTATGCAACAAACAAGAAGAGAGAAAAATAAAACAGAAAACAATCACACACAAGAACAAGACGATTTACATGGTTCGGCTTGAAGCCTACGTCCATGGGCGAAAACAAAGAAGAGCTTTCACTATGATCGAAGAACAGAGATTATAATGAATAGTGTGGTGGCACAGAAATCAAGAAAACCCCTAAATATAAAACCCCAAAAACCTAATCTACAGGAGTCGGATCTACACCCCAAAGCGGATACAACACGGGTCCAAAAAAATTTCCGCTGGGGCTTTGCCCTTGAACCCCCATGGGCTCGCTTTGCTCACCTTCGTCCGTTTTCGGGTCATATTTAGATTTTTTGGGTTGTCATTCCCGGGTTATATCTCAAGTTGAATACAAGACAAAAACCCAACAAATCTCTACCTTGGCTTAAATTCTACCAAGGTTACATAGTAATAAACACTCTACTTCCATCTTCTTCACACAACCCCAAAAGGTAACTTTATGTACTACAAACTCCAATCAAGTCCAAGCAATGCTTGAACTTGAGACTTGAAAGTAGCTAAGTAAACACATCAGCTAGATTATCTTCAGTTCCAATCTTCTTAACTGCAATCTGACCCTGCCCAATGATCTCTCTGATGAAGTGATATCTGACATCTATATGTTTTGTCCTCTCATTGTACATTTGATTTTTAGTTAGATGTATAGCGCTCTGATTATCACAATGCTTTGTAGTCAAGCCTTGTCTCAGACCAAGCTCACCAAACAAGCCTCTCAACCATATAGCCTCCTTCACTGCTTCTGTCACCGTCATGTACTCTGCCTCAGTAGTAGACAAAGCAACTGTACTCTGCAATGTTGCTTTCCAACTAACTACACAACTAGACAAAGTGAATACATAGCCTGTCAGAGATCTCCTCCTGTCATGATCACCTGCATAATCTGAATCTATAAACCCAACTGTGCAACCATCCAAACTACCTATTTTATCAAACATCAAGCCAACATCTGTAGATTTTTCATTTTTAGATGAACCTTTTTCATTCGTCCTTCCTCTAGCCACCAGCCCTTCCACCTGGCTATCACCCTCTTCTGCAGACACTCTCTTTCTCAATTCTTTAGAATGCAAGGATGCTTTGACATCCTCCATAGAAATCGAATCCTTCCCATAAAGTAGGGTAGTGACGAAATGCTCATAAGATGAGGGTAGGGAACACAACATAATTAAAGCCTGATCCTCATCATCCACTTTTACATCTATATTTTTTGAATCCATAATAATCTTATTGAATTCATCAAGATGAGTCTTCAGTGACATGCCTTCTCTCAACCTCAATGTATAGAGACGTTGTTTGAGATATAACCTGTTCATGAGAGATTTTGTCATGTACAGACTCTCAAATCGAAGCCATAATCCAGCCGCCATCATCTCATCAGTAACTTCCTGCAGAACTTCATCAGATAGTTACAATTGAATTGCAAGTGCCTTGATGTCAAGTTCTTCTCGTTCGTCTTCATTCATCGTCGTGGGTAATTTTTCCTTCCCTAACAGCGTCTTGTACAGTCTCTATTGTGCCAACAACATGTACATCTTAACGCCCCAGAGACTGAAACTGTTTTGTCCATCAAACTTCTCAACTTTGTACTTTGCCGCCATTACAACTATTAATCGAGTTCTGATACCAGTTTGTTATGTGAAAACCAAGATCTGTGATCATATACAACAAACAAGAAAAGAGAAAAATAAAGCAGAAAACAATCACACACAAGAACAAGATGATTTACGTGGTTCGACTTGAAGCCTACATCCATGGGCGAAAAGGGAGAAGAGCTTTCACTATGATCGAAGAACATAGATTACAATGAATAGTGTGGCAGCATAGAAATAAAGAAAACCCCTAAACCCTAATCTCCACTGGTCAGATTCGGACCCCAAAGTGGATACAAAATGGGTAAGAAAAAATTTTGGCCGGGAGGCTTCACCCCTGGACCCCCATTGGCTCGCCTTGCTCACCTTCATCCGTTTCCGAGTCATATTCAGGTTATCATTCCCGAGTTATATCTCGGGTTGAATACAAGACATAACACAACAATTTTCATACACAAGTTTTTAGCTTAGTTTAAATTAGCTTGTTCTATCATAGTGATTCAATTCTTTCTTAGGACCTATCTCTATTAATCATAACCTTTGGAATTGTTTCTATTCTTTGACAGGTTACAATAACATTATCGTCCAATGAAATTATAGCACCACCACAATCTCGAGGACATAATCAATTTAATTCTTCGCAAGATTATCAACAACTGGAACAAATTGCTAGAAGGATCCCCTTGTGGATGCCCCTTCAGATTGCAAGTAGCTTTATCCAAACAATGTGTTGCATACTCGTTTTTCCTATATAGGTGAACCGTGCATCTCTAGTATGTTTACAGAATAGGCCTTCATATCCAGCTATCATTGGAGTTAGTGAGCCATCTATAGTCAAGCATATACACTCACCTTGATGATTTAACCATTGGTTATGGGATTAGTTTTGTAGGATTTACACAACTCTCCCACTTTAGAATGCATATCAAAGATGATGTCTTGAATGAGTTGCTGGGGTTTAGCCTATGTTATTGAATTGTCTACTATTTCTCTCTCCATATGTGACAAATGGTTGCATCGAATGATAATTTAATTCCAAATTACCTCAATAATAGATGTTCCACAACATTTGCAATGTATACATCTTATCTCCTAACTTCATTCAGTGAGGCTTTTCAATGCTTGGCATACAAAAATGTCTAAGTCAAGGGGTGGCCTCATCAGTGTCAGAAGTGTTTTTACACATTCTGTAAATCGTATTTGAATTAATTCAATATTCGACAGTAGTAAATGATGGTAGTAGCAAAGATGAAGCACTCACAGATTCTGATATGTAACTGAAGCAATCCAATAGAATACGTATCGAATCAATATCTGTAAATAAAGAGAGCAAAAGACAACTTATCGGTTGGTGGTTAAGCACATATAAATACGATGTCCTTAAAATGACATTTGTCGGCCTGTCTCAGATACGTTAAGTTTGATCGACGATCACTTCCAGGAACACCAACTTCTTTGTAGACCCCGCATCGGTTAACAGAGACTCAAATGAACAGCTCAGACCAACCTCCAGTGCCACCTCCAGTGCCAATGGAGTCATATATATCAGAATCAAAACGAAGCAAATAAGTGAATAAGGTAATTGGAGATGGAGAAGTTCGCCAGAATCTTTTTCTGTGTCCTTCATCCTTCTCCTCATTTTCAATTATAGAGGAAGACACGCGATTACACCCAAACCTTCCTTGAAGAGCTAGACTCTTTAGGAAAATAATCAATGCGTAATTAATCTCAATCAATTCCATAACGTGTCATTTAATATTACCATATATTATATCCATTATTAAAGAAACCAATTTAATTGCAATCAATTAAAATAAATATTTTACTTAAGTAAATAAAAAATCAATTAATTTGTGTAATCCACACCCACATCAGCCCGGCCCGGCTCGGCTTGATTCGGTTCGGCACGCGTGTGTGATGCAAACAAACATCCCCAAACTCTCCTCTCCTCTTCAACTCCATTACCCCTTAGGGTCTTGCCTTTACTTATAAGGTAGATGTTGAAATTCTCCACTTCCCATGTGGGACTAAACTTTCAAGGCAAAAGCTTTTGGGAGTTGGATTGTACTTTTTTTTTAAAGGAAACACTAAAACTTAAAACAAAACTTTTCATTCAAAATTCGTTCCAATCTTTGAAACACTCTCATGAGCTTAAGTCACTATGTGGGCTTATTTGATCCGCACAACTAAACAGCCCATAATGCACACACATATA
The DNA here is from genome assembly GCA_025762735.1 of Platanus orientalis. Classification (NCBI taxonomy): domain Eukaryota; kingdom Viridiplantae; phylum Streptophyta; class Magnoliopsida; order Proteales; family Platanaceae; genus Platanus; species Platanus orientalis. Next base: position 7,568 of record JAOXJP010095831.1, on the reverse strand, counting down.
ATACATGATTCATTTTGAATCTTATACATACTTCAAATATAACACATTCTCCCAAAAAGTGAAAATCACTTTCTGATGCTTCAGCCGGCTTGACCATATGTGGAGGTGGGCAGAGGTTAGGTATCGGCGAATAAAATCCTCATCGAACTCTATTGTATGAATCCTCCTAAGTCCTACCATGTTGGTATGGCATACGGATTATTCCTTTTCAAATGCTGCGTAAGAACGTAGAAACTCGCATCGGATAGACAAATGATTTATGTTTTCAACTGTTCCACCAGAAACAGCGTTGTGATATTCGTCATGCTCTTAACTTGCACCATGCGATTAAAATCCTACGATTCAGACACGTCCCATTCTTTCTATAAAATGATCGCGAATTTTTAATGTGCGCGTGTGTGACTTGTGAGCTGGAGAGAGGAAAAGAAAAGGATTTCAGGCCAAATGGCATTGGACCATCTGTTAAGTCCTGCAAATTGCCGCCCTTTAGAGAGAAAGGAAATGGTGATTTGACTGGCGTTCATTGAAGAGAGATAGATGGAGATTGGGGGAAGAGGAGACTGCGAGGGGAAAAGGAGTGAAGGAATGGGGATGAGAGTACGACCTGACAGCCTGCCGCCAGTAAAGAATACGCGAAGTTCAGAAGACGCTGTACCTAGAGATTTCCCAAGTCTGCTTTTGTAGTTTTGTTCAATGGGTATTTATCTGTTTTAATTGCTCACGAATTGACTCACCTGAAACATCATACGGCTTTTGTTCATGGGGTACTTCGCTGTTCTACTTGCCTTACTTCTATACGACAGATCATCTCTGGAAGGTTGTCCTAAAAACCAAAAAAGAAAAGAAAAAGGGGAATCTACACCGGATCCTCTCCTAACAAGGTTGTAGGAAAAAGTGAATTACAATTTTTGAAAGTGCAATTCATTTTTTCCCGCCAATCATCTCTTGCCATTTATTAGACAGGACGAGGTCATAGCCGGCAACAGAAGATCCTTTGCGGAATCTCTATAGTTTAATAGTTTATGGAAAGCAGCGGACATTACAATAATAATAAACTAGAAAGGATGTTCTGTCTACGATTTGGTGTTTAGGATGGTGTCCAGGACACCAGATGACGTCATATAGAATAAAATGTTTATTCCATATTCCAAAAATGTATCACCCACCCATTTTATTCAATACGAAGACCCCTAGTGTCCTGGACACCAAATCCTCGACAGAACATCCTTTCTTAGTACAAAATGTACGGCGTCCCAACAAATATGTAGACCTGAGTGTGGAAAAGGGTAATTTAGTACATAAGAAAACAAAGCCTCTACCTCCTACATTAAACCTTAAAAAACATTAAACGAAAGCTGCCATCTAAGAACGACTTTTAGGCTTACAGCTAAGACTGAACAGACTTTTAAGTAGGGGTGGCAATTCGTGCCGTTGGTGGGTTGGGTTCGTGTCGTGTCAAGGTAGGGGTATAAGACTATTTTGTTCAATCCTAACCTGACTCATTTATTAATCGTATCAAAATGGGTCAACTTCTTTTGACCCAAAACACATTTAGGCTCAACCCTAACCCACTTATTTTCGTGTTGGGTCATGTCGGGTTTTCAGGTTATGTGATAATTTATCTTGGCGAGTTGAATTAGTTGGGTTTGCAGGTTATGTGGTAATTTATCTTGGCGAGTCGAATTAGTCGGGTTTATATCGTGTCAAGGTAAGGCTATAAGACCATTTGGTTCAACCCTAACCCGACCCATTTATTAATCGTGTCAAAGCGGGTTGAAGACCTGTTTTGACTCAAAACATGTTTAGGGTCAATCATAACCCGCTTATTTCATGTTGGGTCATGTCAAACATTGCCACCCCTTTTTTTAAGTCTACAACGTGAAACGCGTATTAAAACTCACATCCAACGTTTTGGATGTTAAAACTTAAATACGAGTTATCTCTTTTTAAACCCAACAAATGTTTTGTGATCTATGGTGAATTATAAATTGACACCTTTTGTTTTAGGTTAAAATGTCCCAAAAAAGTGTAGGGTTGAAAGAAAGTAGGTTATAAAAAAGTGAGATCAAATTTAATACATACCTTTAGAGGTGTGTGTCAACATCCACACTCGTTTTTTTTTCATACATTAATTGTTTTGCCTATAAATATAGGAAATTTAAGCTAATTTCAGAGGATTTGCTCTCGTGTATGAAGGATCACATGTTCTGTCCAGGATTTTATATGTCCTTTCGTGTCTTTACCTTGTGGACAGGAAATTTACTTTCCTCTTTTAAACAGTGAGCAAATGTTCATTTGAATATTTGCCCTTTCTTTTAATGGCTTAAACCTTATATATCCCATTTTTATACGGCTGGGTTATGTGCAAATAAGTTTTATGAAAACAGGTGCAAACAGCATTAGGGTACTGACGCGTCAGTATTGAAAAGTGATTCACACTTGTTGGGGTGCTCTTATCACTTTTCGACACTGATGTATCTGCACCCTGGTTCTGTTTGTACCATTTGCACGAAATTTATTTGTACCTAATTTTTTCCTATTTTTATATGTACCTGTTTTTTTATTCGAAAATTGCAATTGTAAGCTGGAAGAAAATCTTCTGTGATGATAAGTATCTGTTGTGTTTAAAGTGAATTATAATCTGACACATGATGTTTTTGGGATTCAAAAAAGCGTTACAGGTGTAATAATGAGACACCAAATTCGAAGCACATCATGTGTCAATCAATGGTGTCAACACAGACGATCATTCCCCACGCCCTTGTGTGGGTGGGTGGGTGGGTGCTGACAGAACATTTGTTCCCAATTCAGTACTGCCGTGAGAAGCTCACCTGTTGGACATGAGATGATTCAAACTCGAAAGCAAGTGGTACATCTTACTTACGAAGCTTAGTTTCATCCAAGCAACCTTCTTAACCAGCCAGATACCCGTCGAAAGGTAACCAACAAACCAAATAATTGTCCTTACTAAAAATAAAAATATAAAAAGTATAAAAGCACTTAAGCAAGATCCATCCCCAGATTCAGTAAATAAAGGCAGAGGGAGAGGGTTTCATCATATGATCAGAGGCCGCATAGTCTTGTCAACGGGCAGCTGTCTGCTCTGCATCTACATTCAAAACCAAAGGCCCTTTCTTTATAATAAAAACAAAATAAAGTAAAAAAAATTGTTGTGGAGCCACTGTATCAACGTCATTCTTTGCCCAGAAACTGGAAAAGGCCTGACCAATAACCCACCTTCTCCCTTTAATTACCGGGTCTGGGAAATAGTAATGAAGTGCACTTTCTCCCCTACCCCTGCCTTCTCTCTCCCAGTTTCCTCGCTTATACTTGTTTGGTTTGAACTCTGAACAATACTTTGCATTGTTGTACGATATATGTGTAAAGGGTAGAAATATATACGTATGCATGTCGCTTTAAAGGGAAGTAATGAGTTTTATAAGTCACTTGACGATTTCTGTTTCATGTTCACTAGATGGACTTCGAATGGGCCTGCTCATCTTCTACACAAATGTGATTTGCTGACTAATTTGGCATTTTTTCCCTTCTAAATGCTTCGAAAATGTATGTCTCTTTCAGTTCAGAATTGGTAATGAAAAAGTTTACATCTATATATAAAAAATGGGTAAATATACAAGATGGGTAATGACTCTGACACTTCCCCTACCGAGTTGATTCGATTTTCTTTTTTGCTTTGATAAAATGATTCGATTCATATCTATCAAATAGGATTTGAAGGATGTTTACCCAAAAAACGAAAACAAAAAAGAGAGGATTTGAAGGATACATTATTGTGTTCATTAGATTTTTATTTTTATTTTTTAGCACTAGTGGGTTTTGAAAACAAATCTTTGGAGACCAAAATGATGTGATCAAGAGTGGCATGGACCACAGACTGACACAAGATGTAATTTTGAATTTGTCGCCTCTGACTGGATATCTTTTTTTTTTTTTTTTTTACTGAGTACGTTTTTGTGATAGCTCTAACCCTATTAGTGCTTACGTGTTAGCCTGTGGTGTTGTCACATATTAGTTTCAGAAAATTTGCTCACTTTGGTTTGTGAATGGATAAAAAATGCTCACCTGAACGAATGCTAACTACTGTTCCTTGTCAGGTGGTGGGCACATCAGTGCCGAAAAGTGAATATGCACTCCCAAAAAAGTGAAAATCACTTTTCAATGCTGATGTATCCACCCCTGATAAGGTGATGAACGTTTGTTAAGGGAAGTGTTCATAAACCGATCCCCTTCAGTTAGGCAAAATGGTACTACTATTTCTCAATTCCTTTATCCTTTTATTATTATTTATTTTTGGTGGGCCTCACTAGGCAGAGTGGATTGTATCCGCTCCTCTTATCATCTACTTCTCTCTGCACCCTACTAAGGGAGGGCACATCAGTGCCAACAAGTGAAATGCATGCCCAAAAAGTGAAAAACACTTGTCAGTGCTGATGTGCCCTCCTCCTGACAGGGTGGAGAGGAGCAGATGATAAGAGGAGCGGATACAATCCACACTCTCACTAGGAGCAATTCAAGCATGAAGCGGAAGGAACAGCCAGCACAGAGGCAGGAACAGCAAACATTGCTGAAGTGCGGGCACAGGGACTTGATCAGTAGTCTCATCCATACGACAACCACCCTACCTCTCCACACACCCCCTTGTGAGCCACTCAATGGTTACACAAGGGGGGGGGGGAATCAATTCACTTTTTGGAGGTGATGTGATATCTCAAAAACTGAGCTGATCCCCCCCCTTGTGTAGCCGTTGAGTGGCTCACCAGCGGGGGTGGCGTAGAGGATTTCAGGCCGACAGAGAGGGCATAGGCAGTTAGTCACTAAGTCCTACACGTAATTATATTTTGTTTACATTTTCAAGCACACTCTTAACTAACTTGTTTAGTTTAAGCTAACCGCCACCCTTTAGTGATGGTTGGTTTGGGATTGAAATGTTTTAGATATTTTTTTTATAGGAAAAGGAAGATATGTATAGTAATCAGAGTAACAGAACGCTGTTTGTTTGGTTTTTGTTCCTTTTGGTAATATCATGATCAGATGTTTAGGATCATGATAGGCCCAGCCTAAGCCCGTTATATTAAGCATCGGGTTTGGATCGGATTCGGGCTCAGAATTTAAAGAATTGTTTATGGTAAAAAATCATTAATTTCACTAAGAGTTGAACACAAAACCTCTGGCAATTTTTTTTTGATCAAAATGTAAATGTGAGTCTTTGTGATCACACTATAGAGTTGGGATTAGGTGCATAAATCTGCTTTTCTTGATGTATTAGAATGACATCAAGGGGCTGACACATCAGTGTCAAAAAGTGACATTCACTTTTTGGGGGGTGCTTATCACTTCAATGCTGATGTGTCCACTCCTGATGCCATTCTAATACATCAGGAAAAACAGATTTTCGTACCTAATCTTTTCCGCACACTATTGGGTGACCCTTGGTGTATTAACTTAAAAAAATGCTAAGTTGAAAAATGGGGTGAGCAGTGCACAGTAATGTCTCATGCTTGGGTCTGCTCGGGTTGGATTCCAAGAGGATTGGGAATGCTCCCCTTAAATAACGGGAACATCTGAGCTAAAAAGTGATATGCGCCCCCTCCTTTCCCCCTAAAAAAAGTGTAAATCACTTTTCAGCCGCTGATGTGCCCACCCCTTAATAGAGGGGCAGTGGTTAGCGTTAGTTATGGGGAGTGTTCCCAAACCTACCTCGGTTGGATTGGGTGAGTTGAGTAGATACTATTGTAGACCCTAGAAGTCGGTAACAAAAAAAAAAAAAAAAAAGATGGGTGGCCAGAATTGGACATCAAATTCAAAAAAGGATCATGTGCCAATTTGTTATACCCAACTTTTTTTTATTACAAATCACATTCACGTCATCTTCAGCTTAAATGGACATGTACCACTCCAATCAAGGGTGGATCCAGGATTTTCTGATTTGCATGAGGGGTTAGGGGCGGGGCAAGAAAAAAATGTAAAACTATACTAAAGGTTATATCATTTATTTACAACTATTTAGAAAAAGTAATTGCTTACTAAAAATTCATATACAATTATAATAGCAGTTGTCCACATCAAGGCTTCATGTTTTAAAAGTGTTGGATGATCTTTTCATTAACGATTCTATTAAAAACATCTCTCTTGATATAAGTGATTAAACAATCATTCATCTAATAATCTCTCATGTATACATTTAACTTAATTTGATTAATAAATGGAGAATGATTGTCTATTTTGAGACAGGCCTCTATTATCATGCATTGATTGACACATGATGTCTTTTTGAATTTGATGTCTTTTATTGACCACCTACTTTTTCAACTGAACACCTTTTTGGACCCTTTTACCCCCCAAAACAGCACATGTCTGTTTATAATTCACCATATGCACTACAGAGGCCTTTTTATCACATAACATTTGCTTCGTTCTTTTTATTTATTTTCTTCCAAACCTGGCTGTGTTAAACCAACTCTCCCAAAACCTTAAGGTGTTAGAGATACACAAATTAATATATTTCAACACCCCCCTTAGGATGAACACTGTTCTCTCCTGGGAACACACTTGGGGAGCTAGATATGAGTCGACACAATGCCTACACACACGCACAACACTAAATCCGGGAAAATACTTCCACTAGGAATCAAACTTGCGACCAATCTTGCTTTGATACCTTGTTTACAGTGAATTAACCAACTCTTCCAAAACCTTAAGGTGTGAGGAGATACACAAATTAATATACTTCAATAGACTACACCATGGGAAGTGGTGGTTTTGGCTTCACTCTAAGTTGGTAACACATACCACAAATAAAAATTTGCAAGATATGTATCTTTCATCATTAGTAGCATTCTTTTGATCAATTTATTGTTTGCCTAGCACAACCTTATGGTCTTCCAAAGGAACAATTTGCAATCAACTCTATCATTGTAGATCCCATGGTTAAATTAAAGAACAAAACTGTCTTCATAATATCCGTAGCATAGTTGATCTATATGACATCTTAGAAGATATTCTCAACAAATCTTGTGGAATAAAGTTTTCTTTTATAATTGTCATCAATCATTAACTTCTATTGCCTTCCTAGAGTGGAGAACAGATCTAGTTGTAATATCTAAAGCCATCTTCTAGGCATTACTCCAATCCTTAAGCCGGCTCAAACTCAAAACCCTGAAAACAACTGAAAACAAGAAGAAAACAATATGAAATTTGCTGGGAGAAGTCTCAACCAGCCAAAGACAAAACCACAAATTGTGTAGAGATTTTTCTTCTAAAACATTGGATTCTCCATTACAAAGAATTCCTCCTTTTCTATAGCCTACGTTCCCTACCTAATCCAAAGATACCAAAGATGCCCAACTCCTTAAATTTAGGCAGTTAAATAAATCTATTCCTAATGCAAAGATCCTAGAATCCTATATCAAATAAAATACTGAATAGAAACGAAATAAACAAAAATCTAAGAATCCTAATAAAACAACAACAGCAACAACAACAACAACAAACAGCCTTATCCCAACTATTTGGGGTCGGCTACATGAATCCTGTTCCGCCATTCCGCT
>JAOXJP010095820.1:0-14542 GCA_025762735.1 Platanus orientalis | reverse complement strand
TAATTCTGACTAGTGTTTCTTCTTGGAAGAACAGTGATCTCAAAAACTAAGTTGTAGAGAAAGAAAATTTTCTTAGAAATGTAAAGATGAGAATTGTGTGATAACCTGGATTGGTATAGTCTCATTCATAAGTATAGTCTCATTAAAAATATTAAGATATTCTGGTGACTAGGGACTAATTATGTGATAACTTGGATTGGTAGACTTCCAACTCACCAGACCAATCCAAGTTCATAAACACTGATTAGAACAAAAAATGACCTACAAATATGTATATTTAATGCAACACATATTTTAATTGTGTGTTAGATTTAATTTATAAATGAGAGTTGAGGATTTAGGTCTTCGATTGAACTTTTACTTGGACATTATGATGCCATGTCCTATCAATTAACAAGGAAAGTGAAAACAGCATGCATTGAGCAACAATAGAAAACAAATATCAATAACTAGAAAAAGGTTCATTTCATAAAAAAAATCCGGGTGGCTACATTCCCATGACAACTTGATCAAAAAAATCAATTGAAACTAAATACAATGAAATGAATTCATTTGATATTCTACTCAATGACTAGACATCCTCATTAGACTCAGAATCATCCATATAGTTCCCTCCCATCAGTTGGCTATCAAATGAAAATGGTTCATCGATTGTGGTTCCATCTATATCATTTCTAGCCCAATTGAGGTTGTCTTTCGCATCATCAGTTGTGTCTTCAACTATTACATTATATGACTCGTTATCACAATAAGTGTTGACATCATTACCATATGATTTTCTATTACCAATATCAAACACATCTCTAGGTTTTGTTTTAACAACAACAAGCCAATCTTTATATCTTTCATGTTCCACATAATAACCTTGAGAAGCTTTGGACGCCATAATAAATGGTTCATCATTCAACTGCTCCTTGGTATGTATCAAGTGTGAAAAATTCACAAGGACAAACCCAAATTCATCAATCTTGTAGCCCTTGCCTGTACTAGTGTCAGCCCAATAATATTTGAATAATACAAATCTCAGCTTGTCAAAATAGTTCTACTCAATAATATTAGATAAAACACCATAGTAATTAGTGCCTTCTTCAGTGGCCACACAAACTCCACTGTTTTGAGTTTTCTTGCTCTCTTCATCATCTTTAGTACGGAACTTGAAACCATTAACAACATATCGCATGAATCGTCTAGCTTCAGTGTTTAGGCCTCGTGTAAGCCATATAATATTATTGGTTAGATGTTCTTTTTCTGCATCATTCATGGTTACAACCTAATATTTCATAGGGTCCATCAATATGAGCAAACTAACATTTATACTAAAACTTTTATATAATTACTATTATATTTAATAATATAATACTTACATATGATCGAAACCACTCACAAAACTTCTGCATGTGTATCTTATTTAAAGCATCATCAGCTAGACGACGTGGACGACTTTGCCTCTTTATTTGATCTTTATGTTTTCTGCACAAAATGAATCTTTCTTATGTTACTATTAAGTGCATATCATTGAATTGATATAATTGTATATTTCATATTTATAAATACTACTTACATGCGAAATGGGATGATTTCATTACTATTGAATAGCACATAATGATGTGCCTGTATCCATGAAATTTGATCGAGTTCAATATTCATTATCGCCCCTATAGTATCATCGATGTTTCTTACAGGTCAATTGAATGTTGTTTCAACATATTCCAAATACTGTGAACAGAATGTTAAGCACTCTTCCACTATGTACCCTTTTACAATAGAGCCCCCCGGATGAGCTCTATTACGTACATAAGACTTTAGCCATAAGAGGTACCTATTTAAAAATATATATTTTGATAGCGAAACCAGTCATTTATGGATGAAGTTCACATCCTAAACCCATATCTTTTAGATTAAGACATGCATTCATATTACTCTTTGTCTTTCCGTCCATATTCAACACTGTGCCATACACATTATCAATCACATTTTTCTCTACATGTATCACATCAAGATTGTGACACAATATGTGATTCTCCCAATAAGGCAAATCGAAAAATATACTTTTCTTCTTCCATGGTTGTAACTCTACATGAGTCTCTACCCGCATTTTTCTTTGTTTTTTTCATTGGTATTTTTCTTCCCAAAAATGTAGTTAATGCCTTCTATTTGCATCATGATATCAATGACAGTTGGCATATTAGGAGCTGGTTTCATTTCCTGAGTGCCATCAAAAGATATTTTATCTTTACGGAATCTATGATTCATGTCCAAGAATCGCCTATGACCCATAAAACAATATTTTCCTCCATGTTTTAACCACTGAGAGTGAGTTATAATTACAAGAGGGACACACAAAGGCACATTTGGTATTCCTACCAAACAAATCACCATATGCAAGAAAATCATTTATTGTCCACATTAAAGCCGCATGCATTTGAAAGTTCTCTTTAGTAGAGACATCATAAGTTTCTACTCCAACATCCCACAATTCTTTTAATTCCTCTACTAGGTTGCAAGTACACATCTATATCATTTGAAGGTGATTTCGGTCTAGGAATAAGCAACAACAAGATAAAAGAAGATCTTTTCATGCACATCCATGGTAGTAAATTGTACGGGATCAAAATGACTGGCCATGTACTATAACTAATACTTATATTCCTGCAAGGGTTGAATCCATCAGCTGCTAACCCAAGTCTAACATTACGAGGGTCGGAGGAAAAATTCATATACCGAGAATCAAATGTTTTCCATGCCAGAGAATCTGTAGGATGTCTCATTATCCCATCATTTGTATGACCTTCAACATGCCATTTCATAAAAGAAGATGCTTTTGAAGACATAAACAACCTTTGCAATCTTGGTTTCAATGGAAACCACCGCAAAATCTTCGCAGCTTTTTTCTTTCTCTTTTTAAATGGAACACTCATATTAAAGTCCAAATCACTCATATTAGTTTCCCACCTTAAAGCACCACACACTGAACACACTTCATCATTCGCCTTTTCTTTTCAGAATAACATACAATCATTTGGACCAACAGGGATTTTCTGATAATTGAGACCTAAATCCTTAATAATCTTCTTAGCATCATAAGAATCCTTCGGTAATTTAGCATCCAAATGAAACATGTGTTTCAAAAGCTTGAGTAACATTGTAAATGAATTATTGCTCCATCCACACAGACACTTCAAGTGATATATACGCATAATGGATGACAAGTTGCTAAAATTCTTGTACCCTTCATACAAAGGTTGTTTGACATCTTGATCAAGTTGTAAAATTTTGGGGCATCTTTATTAGGAACTTGTCTAGATTGTTCCACATTCGGATCTTCTACAAGTGGCTCTAACATATCATTTTCATTTCCACCTTTATTTCTAAATCAGCTATGCATAGAATGTATCTCATGCAACATGTCACATATATCAACATAATCATTGGAGATTTCTTGAGTGTGACTCTTACTAGTTCTACTAGAAGTTACAATAGATATAGATTCCCCATGACAATACCAATAATCATACCCCGGACTAATTCCATAGGATATTAAGTGATCATGTACAACTTCCGGAATTAACATAGATGAGTTCACACATATTACACACGGACATAAAATCTTCCCATCATTAGATGCAGTTTGAGAAGTGAACTTCAAAAAGTTAATAACCCCTTGCACGTATTCTTTTGACCTCTTATTCTTATTCATTCAACTCTTATTCATTGATTGGGTATCAACTACATTGAAATGCACAAAAGCATAAACTTCAGTTAGACATTTTTACTCATCATAAAAATACTATTTTATATAGTTAACTAAACAAAGATTTGCTAGCTTGTATTTATAATCTCAATTAGAAGCTATTGGTTTAGAACTCCACATGCTAAAAACATTTATCACTAATAACAGGGGTAAAGTTTAGAGGTTTATGGGTAAAAATTTTTAGTCTTCACTCTTGTATCACTACTTATTTTTCCTAATACCATTGTTGTCTTTTTATCAATTCATTTGATTGAACAGTGTAGCATTAACGCACTGCTGAAACGCACCAATAAGCACATGCTCTTCTTGCAAAGTGTGACGAAGCATACGGGTGATTCCCAAGTGTGCCCAGTGTGCTATTTTCATTGTTTATCTCTATCATTTATATTCATAGGGTTATTTGTTTAAGTTTCCTTAGACTAAACTCATTACTGTTAGATGTGGCAAGGCTCTACCATGTGCTCTAATATCTGAACTTAGAACTTGTCTAGTACAAAAAACATAAAGTGTATATCAGCATTTTCAACTATATAACTATATTTATATATATAACATAGATTGGGTATAAATTGCTACTCACAATTCATTTTCTACTATTATATTGCCATGTATACTAATTTCCAATGGTTTGGAACAGGTTTTAGGTGATGTATATAGGAAGCAAGTCAAGTTGCGAATGGGGTAGTTGGGAGTGTAAGAATAGTAGTCTCTTTTTGTGCAAAAAAGAAGGTGATGGTGCTATACAGAAAGAAAAGTGAGGATCCTACAAAGACAGGGATAAGGCAAGAGAAGATCAATGGGATTTGTTTCAGGATCTTGCTTTTCTTGATGCTAGTTTACTTGATCACATAAGCCTCAATCCATTTTAAACCAAAATATAAGATCACATGACTTGTCTCAATCATTGTTGTTGTTGTGTAGACTATCAATGAAAGAAAAATTCAAAGAAAAATAAATTAAGCCAAACATGGGAATTAAAAGAAAGAAAATGCTTGAGCAATGAGCTAGAGAAAAAAAATTAAAAAATTAAAAAAATTAAAAAAAGAAAAAACAGATAAAAATAAGAAGATGACGATGTTCAAACATACCTGAATTCAGAGCCTAGCTGGGCAGGAAGGGGCGTGATAAGAAGGGGCATCGTGCGGGTGAATCCTCTCCTGCTCGCTACAAAATAGAAATGAAAAAAATAGGTATCAATCATTTGTGAAAAAAGAAGATATTAAGTGGAAGAAAAAATATATAAAATAGGGAGAGAACTGATTACTGAGAGAGGGGGCAATGATGAGAGAGAGAGAGGACAGAAAATCCCTAAAATGTGAAATACACAATGACTGAATACAAGAAAAAAAAAAAAAACAAGGAAACAAGGCATCAATGGGCATCGATCGTCCTCATTTAACCTTGTATTGGCATGAATCCCATCTGTCACCAATCTAATGAGAAAACCTAACCCCTCAAGTGAGAGTCCTCGTCATTGAAATAGAATATGCACTGGTTGATGATATTATCCACTATCGTGTCATAAGAGAAAGAAAAGGAATAGAGCAAAGAGGGCAAGGAGAAAGAAAGAGGGGGAGAGCAATTCGGATCGTCTGTAGGCTAGCCTACAGGATTGGCTTGTAGGCCACGCCTTACATGAGACACATGGTGAAAATTGGTGAAAATTTTCAACCTAAGGTTAATGCGTTAACCAAAGCTTTTTTTCCTCTCTCTCCATAAAACCCTTGTAGCCGTTCTTCCCACTCTGGCAGGTGATTGATCTTCCAACAAGATTCCAATGATAAAATTTCTGTGAATGGTAAGTATTTCTTACTCCCTAAGTCTGTCCCTTCCCCTTTGTTTCTCTTTCTCCCCCCTCTCTTAGTTTCTTTCTCTCTCTCTCTCTCTCTACAAGCCCACTGAACTGTAAATTGAATTTCCACCAGTGGAAAAGCCCTTGTATCTCAAGTTGGAATGCAAAGATAAGCATTCTGCTGGACAATTGCACTTCTAGGAAATTCACAAGTGTAATCGTCAAGAAAGTTATCACCAAGAGGCAATTTATCTAAGAAAGAAGACCATCTTACGTATAAGTCATCACAAAAAATTTCTGCCCTACTCCTCAATTTCCACAAAATGAGACAATTTGAGTAAGTATGAGTATGGGTACACAGAATTTTCTATGAAAGGCGAAGCCCCAGATCTCTTCCATAAGAGCAGAGGATTGATATTTGGGTGAGAGGCAATGGTAACCAAGAAAGTGAACAGCAACACATATAAGAATCAAATTGAGAACAAGGTCAACCCAAGATCTATGAGATAAGCAAAGGCCACTAACAAAAATATTGCTTTCAACCCAATCAAAGTACCAAACTAGATATACAGATTCTTTCTCTATTTTTTTTTTGTCTAATAGGTCTATGATTGAGATTCAAATAAGTACCCAGAAAAAGGAAGAAAAGTATTACTTTTAATTAGGTCCAAAATGATAATATTTCAACAAATGTAAAAATCACAAGATGTTACACATTAGCAGTAACCTGCCCAATCTAAAAATCTTAGTAATGGAGGAGGGGAGAGAGGCAAATAGACAAGGCATTGAGAGAAAGGGAGTGGAGAGAGAGAAAAATGGAAAGATAGAGAGAAAAATGGAAAGGTAGAAAGAAATACTTGCCATTTTACCGGGAGAATCATGGCCGAAACCTAAGGATCAATGCTTGCCACATTTCCGGAAAGAGGATCCTAAGAGAGAAATACTGGCCATTTTACTAGAAAGAGGATCTGTTGCTCTATTTTTTACAGCAACCATGGTTTCTTGGAGTGAGCAAAAAAAAGAGGAAGCTTTGGTTAAGTCATTAACCTTGGTTGAAATGCATTGTTAGCCTACAGACGATCCAAATTGGGGGGGAGAGAGGGTAGCAATTTGGGAGAGAGAGGGCAGTGATTTGGGAGAAAAAGAGGAAGAAAATCCCTAAAAGCATGAGATATACAACAAACAAAGAATCCGATCTAGAAAATACAATTAAAAAAGGAAAAAAAAAAAAAAGAAATAGGTATCAATTGTTAGAGAGAAGAGAAGGTATAGAGCCGAGAGAGGGCAACAATGAGAGAGAAAGGGCAGCGATTTGAGAGAGAATACCTTTTCTTCTTGATGAGAGAGACGCCACTGCAACTAGGGACGACGAGAGAGGAGCTGTTGCAACTAGAGACGATGAGAGAGACGTCGCTGCTGATTTCTTCAAAATCCAATGCCTCTATTCCATAACGAGAAAAGGAGATGAGATTTCTTAAAATCCCAACACCCTAGCCCAAGAAAAAAGAACTGATCAGATGGGCGAAGAGAATGAAGATATAGATGATAAGGTTAACAAAAATTAGAAAGAGGGAAAGAGAAGATATATAAGGGGTGCAGAAGATCTAAAAAACAAATTTTGGTACGATGCGAAACAAATTAGAAGGAGAATGAAATTAGGAGTGTAAAAGATAGAAAGAGGGTGTGAGAATGGGTCGTAAAACTGATTTTTTTCTTTCTCTATTTTTTTTTTTTTTTTGTGGGGATTTGAAGTTATTGTATCAATTTAATTAAACCTGTTACTAGAAAAATATTTTTACAAACGGTCATCTATAAAACTGTCAAAATAATAATTATTTTTTTGAGATTTATACCGATGGTCATAAACCGTGGATATAACCCATTTATGGCAATGATAATGCTGACCAATGCTAAAAAGACCACTATAATAGCTTGCGTCTTTTGTAGTGCATGTAGCTACTCTTGCATACCATGCGTTTAACAATATTCTTGAGTAGACACTTTATAGCACACACTTGGTTTAACTCTAAGAAGATTGAAATTGAATTAAAATCAATCCTAGCATTTCTAAAAGGTTTAAAGAAATTTAGAAATCCTATTCACCCGCACCCTCTAAGATAAATCCACGTGGTATTTCAAGATGGAAGAAATGAAATTGAAGAGAATTTAAAGAGATAGTCAATCCACTTAAATCAACAACCATGCAATAAAAAATCAGGGAATTATAATGAAAGTGGAAATAATTTACAATGTTGAAACTCATAAAGAATTGTATTACACAAAAGACAAATTCAATTAGGCAAGATTGAAACATGTTAGGATTGTATCACATATTAGATAAAAGAAATTGGTTTGTATGTTAGAAAATATAAAATCCATTAGGATAATGTCCCACTAGAATGTAAATGTTGGATTTAGCATATAGAGAAAGAATTGGATCTTTAATGGTATATATTTTCTTGTAATTTTTAATTTTCAAACAAAAAGTGAGATTAAACAAATTTGCATCAACTATGAACAACTATAATGATTACAATGATTGTAGCTGGACAGCTAAATGAAATGAATAGTAAATATGTTGGTGCGATGGTGCTAATCATGCTGATGATAATCTATAACCATAAGTTTTTTTGGGTATTTTTATTTCATTATATTTTTATTCCATTAATTATTTTGGATCCCTTCATCAATACTTTTTCTTTTCTACTTTTCCTTCTTCTATTGCATAAATTGGACAGGGATGAGGGGAGGGGAAAGAGAGAGAAAGAGAGAGAGAGAGAGAGAGAGAGATTGAATCAAAGGGAAGGTAATTGTAGTTTTAGGTGGTGACTTGAGAGATAGATGGAAACAAAGATGATGTGATTTGTATTGGTGAAGGTTGTGTAATTGCGTTGTGGAAGGGGAGAACAGAGCTGACTTTGTCAAAGGTATGTTGTGAGTGATACGGTTAAGGAAGCACAATTATTGGGTTTAGTGGATTTGCTTTGTATTAAACAAATTATTCAGATTCAACAATAAGTTTGAGAGCAGGATCACAGAGAAAGGAAGAAAAAAGACCTTCTAAGTGACCTGTGTACAAGCTAAATGTCCATTGAGGATGACAAACCTTACTTCCTAACTTATCATCAATAGTCACTACAAGAAAGTAGGTTATCCGCAATGACAAAAGTCATCACTGATACTCAAATAGTCGTCGCTAATAATCAATAGCAATGACATTTAGTTATCGCCAAGTCGTTGCGTTTATCCCATCGTGAATGTTCAATAGTGACAACCAAAATATCATCGTCATAGATA
The DNA here is from genome assembly GCA_025762735.1 of Platanus orientalis. NCBI lineage: Eukaryota > Viridiplantae > Streptophyta > Magnoliopsida > Proteales > Platanaceae > Platanus > Platanus orientalis. The sequence continues at coordinate 5,702 of JAOXJP010095820.1, read as the reverse complement.
ATTATTAATAGCGAAGACTAAAGTCATCTCTAATAACACTAAAGTTCGTCATGGATGAAGGGACTATTACTACTGATATGAAACCTATCTACAACGACAAACCTATCATCGCTAATAATCTCCATATCAACAATAACAATAGTCGTTGCAAATAAGAATATATCAGCAACGATAATAGTCTTTGTGGATAAGAACATATTAGCAATGACAATAGTCGTTGTAGATAAGAATATGATTAAGTGACGAGATTTTTAGTGATGATAAAAGTTGTCGTTATTACATTTACATAAATAAATTAGCAACCATTTTTGTCTTCGCTGATACAAATATATTAGAGACAACACCACCACTAAAAGCTTGGTAAGTTAAGTGGCTCGTATTGGGTTAACATGAATACCTAATCCAAAAATTGACCTGAATAGAAATCACTCTCTTTGCTTGCGTCCTTCATCTTGATAAACAATAAAAAAGAGGAACCAAGTCATGTATTTAAAGAATGAAATAGAAGAAAAAAATTTTCATTTATACAAAAGTAAAAGGATCATAGATACATTTATGTCTATAATTTTACATACATTTAATCCTGTCAGTCAATATTCCTATAAATGCATGAATCAAACTAAACTCATCTTGAGTAACAAAAACAAAGCATTGGCTGAACTCAGTGTAATGTTCAAATAGCCCAGCACTCATCATAGATACATTCATGCCTATAATTTTACATACATTTAATTCTATCAGTTAATATTCTGATAAATACATGAATCAAACTAAACTCATCTTGAATAACAGAAACAAAGCATTGGCTGAACTCAGTGTAATGTTCAAATAGCCCACCACTCATCTCTATCATCAGCTTTAGATGGGGTGAAGTATGCTCCTCCATTTAGAAGCAAGTCCCCCTCTTTCCTCCAATTCCAACTCTTCCATACACTTGAAGCATTTCACAGTGAGTATAGTCATTGTTCACCACATGAAAATACCTATGCCTACACCTGTAAAATTTTATTAGTTTGGAATTTACCCTAACACAATTTTTTTTTAAAAAGCCAATTTTATACTATAAATCATAGTTTGCCAACTTCTTGAGTTGACTCGGTGACTTAGTTGAGTTGACTTAACTCCTATGGTATAGGAGTCGAGTCAGGTAGGTGACTCCTCTATAAACCAGATTCGACCGAGTCATGAGAGTGACTCGACTAACTCCTCTAACTCGGGGTGAGTCACATGACTCGACCAAGTCTTAACTTTTTTTTTTAAAATAATATAAAACATTAAAACTTGATAAAAACCCTAATTACTTAATTTAGGTTAAAATGTTTTTAAGAAATAACTTAATGATTACGACTCGTTCTTTCAAAAAGTTGTTCATATCATATGGTTTCCTTTTGTGGATGTTAACCACATAGTTTTTAGAACCAAACAAACCATCAAACCGATAAGACAAACAGTTCAGGTCCAACCAGGGTCAACCATTTGTTTACATGATCTAACCGCGGTTTGCTTTAAACATAAGTAAAATGTAATAAAAAATCATAAAATAAATAATGCATTAGAAGGCTTATGACTAGGTTTCTAATTTCTAGATGTACCAAAAAATGTAATAACATATTAAAAATAAAATAATTCATGGAAAGTGGGATTAGAATTCAGTAAGACATGTTCTTATTTTTCTTCTTCTTAATTTGCTAAAAAATAAAAATCGGTTAGTTTTATTAAAATTGGGTTTGTAAAAGAATCGGCAAAAATCGGTTAGTTTTGACTTGTTTTGCTGATTATATGTAGTTTTTGGCATATTACATTTTATAAGCTTCTATAGAACCATTTAAGGTGCCGGTTCCGATTAAATTGGGTTGGATTGTTTGATTTAGTCTAACTTTCAAAACTATAATTCATTGATCAGGTACTATATTACCCTCTTATATTTAACTTGTAAGTTTTATAACTATTTTTTCCTAGATAATTTATAGTTTCAGTTTATACTTGAGTTTTTGTTAATTATTATGTTGAATTTCTAGTAGATTTGCATATGTTATTCTTCTTACTTATTTGTGTTCAATTGCTAAATAAAATTACAATTGATTTTAATTGGCATTTAATAATATCTCTACAATTGTATTAAGTTTTCACATTGAAGAACCTTTTTAGTCTTTACTCATGAGAATTTTGTAGGATCATGATAGAAAATGCTCATATTTATCATTGAAATTAGAAATACTTGATCCAAATATTATCAATAATTTTTAAATATTTTATAAAAATAAAAATAAAAAGTGACATGACTCCCCGAATTGACTCTAATAACTCCTAAGTCGACTCCACTCCTAAGCTATCGAAGTCGAGTAAAAAATCCGAGTTGGCAAACCTTGTTATTAATACACATATAACAACCTAATAGAAAATAGAGTTATGGACTATTTAATAAACAAAACAAAACAACAAAAATTTAAAGAAAATGAAGCAAAATGATGTGAACAGCCATCAATAGTGGTAGTTGCTACGGCTACCACAATTGATTTGGGTAGTGGAAATAGTTGATGCTACAATAACTAGCCCGAGCAGTAGCCACTACTACTTCCACAGTTAATCTAGGTCCTAACAGTAACTGCAGCTTTCCTAGCTAGCTTTTGCAGCGAAGTGAATGTCCATGGGACCCATATACTCTCATTGAATCAAGGCCAACTGCAGTACACCTTTGTCCATGACCAATACACTCCATAAGATGATTTGAGTCACCAATATATACATATATATATATATATATATATATATATATATATATAGCTTTAACAGTGCTACAGCTACAAGTCCATTCAAGAAAGACTTATAACACCATCTAAATAACCCATAAAATACTAATTATACTAGAATTAGGGTTTGTTGAACTTGTAAAAAAAATCAACAATTGAAAATACTTATATATGTGTCATTTTATAAGGAAATAAAAACATCAGCAACTACTAAAGAGATAGTGAACACCAACCTTGAAAATCAGATCATTTTGAACAAGAAATAACGCAAGAATGCCCAACTGGTATGCATACTCTCTTTGGTTGATATGGGATCCTGGGTACCCTTCGAATAAAGTATTGGTTGGGTGCCACGTAACTAGGAAGCTAGCATGAGCCGAAGATAATAGATGCCCTAATGAAATTGCCTCTATCCCTACATTATAATCTAAGAAAAAAAAAATTTTCAACTGATAACATCCTTGAAAGATTTAATTACAAAACATTTATGATAGAGTTTAGTCACAAATAGTTAGCAGGCAAACATGTTGAATGAATTCAAAGAAACCAACCCAAGAGTCAGACCTTATAATAGAATAAAACAACTAGAGCTACTCTCCCCTTTTGTCAAAATGATCTAAGTGCACTTAGTGTTGTAGAATAGAAAGCAGAGGACTTTATTGGAGCTTTTTACTTGGGAAGCAAACATAAACAAAATAGAACTTCACCCCTGTAGATTACTATAATAGATATAAAGATGCCCAATAAAGAGACATGATAAACAAAAATCTAGCAAATCCAGAAAAGCCTACCATGTGTTCGATAAAAATTCTAATTGAAAATCTATCCTAGTTCTTTCATGAACCCATAAACCATAGGTTTACAGCCACCCTTAAGCTCTCCTACATCATAGATCCACATGCCAAAATAATCAAGCCATCTATTGTTTGAATAGTTTAACTAATATGAAGAAGTACTAGTCATGAACCCAATGCAACATAGTAGTAGGATTTGTTGGAAGTGTAGCCCAAATTTTACTCCATGCTTTAACCACTGAAAATTAGCAAAGATTAATGTTCATGATTCAAAAAAATTTCAAATTTATTTGTCAAAGTTTACACTACAACAAAATTAATTTTCAACAACATATTATTTGGGAACATTTTTGTAAAAACACTGCCTAAAGTGAATAATATACAACATTTTTTTATAGAAAACGTTGTAAAAAGGAAAAAAAAATATACAACATTTCTAAAATGTTGTTTATACCTAAATAGATTGTGTTTTAAGAAAATGTTATCTATTTTAGATTTATACAACATTTTTAAACACTGTGTAAAGAAATCATAATTTTTCATCATATGTCAACATAAGAACAATATAAACAACATTTTTTAAATGTTGTATAAACTTAAATAACCAGTGTTTTTAGAAACATGATTTATTTTAGATTTATACAACATTTTTAAATGTTGGATAAAGAAATCATAATTTTTCATCATGTGTTAAAGCAAAAACAACATAAAAAGCCTTTTAAAAATGCTGTATAAACTTAAACAACTAATGCTTTTAGAAACACTATCTATTTTAGATTTATACAGTGTTTTTAAATGTTGGGTAAAGAAATCATAATTAGCGTAAAAAGAACATGGACAACATTTTAAAAAAGTTGTATGAATTTAAATGGATAGCATTTTCAAAAAACACTGTATATTTTATATTTGAACAACGTTTTGAAATGCTATCTTTTATAGAAGTTTAGCCAGCATTTTAAAAATGTTGTTTAAATTATTAACCAAATGTTGGCTAAAGATAAAGTATATAAACCCTCTTTTCGTGCTACCTCCTTTTTCCTCCACTTTTTTCTTTAATATTTTATTTTCCCATTTTCCCCCTTCTCTATAAACCCCCTTGGCAAACAACGATGCGCAATCACCTCCTCAACAACCGACGACTCACAATCACCTCATCGGTAACCAGCAACGAAGTGCAGGTTAAGTACTCTTTCTTTATGTCTCTCTCTGCTCGATTCTCTTTCTCTTTATCTCTCTTTGTTTAGGGTTTTTCCTCTTCATTTTTTTTCATATTTAAGGGTTTATCTTTCATTTTCTCTTTCTCCCTCTCATTTGCTCACTACCAATACGCCTACCAATTGTTCCCTTCTTTGTGAAAAGCCCCAACTCTAGAAAGACGTTGCAGCCTTAGTTCCACCCCCTTCCAAGATTCCACCAACCCCACAGAGTTGGACGATGATGTCTATGCTTCCATCAACCCGACCTGCAATGTCTACACCCTGTCTTCTCATGCTTCCACTAACCCCCTCAGCAGGCCAAAGCCTGTCAATGGTGGCCACACACCTAGACTAACTAAGCCCTTTTGATTTCCTCTATAAAACTTAACGAAGTAAAAAAGAAAAAAGGGGGGGGGGAAGAAGTCTAATGCAACATCTAGGGGGGACCTTTGTTTCATGTAAACTAATGCCTCTTTATCTCAAAACCCTAAGCCAAGCTTCTTTATGTTCCCTTCTAATGTCATCCCTCTGATTTGTGACCCATTTTCTTTACTTTGCCCTACCTAAAAGATGTTAGAAGAAGCATTCAACTTGTGTGGGATGAAAAGCAGTTGTTGTTCGGGGCTTGATATATACATTTTCTCTTTTATTTCTTTTCTATGTTGTGCTTAAAAAGGATTCAAGCATGATGTTGTGATTTTTCCATACATTTGTTTAACAATTTACTCATTCACTATTATATGATCTAGGTTCAGTATGTATTTATTCACTAATTAATTAATTTATTTTTATAAAACAAGGTGTTTGTTGGGTGATTGGGCAGCATGTATTAATCTATGTTTTAACATAATGAAGATACTAGCTTGTGGAATAATTTCAGAATGTGATTGTATTTTTTTCATCATGATACTTCTTTTTTATCCATCTTGTTTCCTTAAGACATTGTAGGATTTACCAAAATC
>JAOXJP010095809.1:0-14542 GCA_025762735.1 Platanus orientalis | reverse complement strand
ATCTTCTCTATATTAAGTTTTTAGAGTTCAGAAGACTCCATTAACAGATATTCAAATAGTTTTTTATCAGATATTCAGATAGCTTTTGACATTCGGATATTTGCGAACTGAATATCCGAATATACATCCGATGTCTGATATAATAATCGGATATATCCGATTATTATCCGATATTCAATAAACTTAACAAATACGAATTCAAGCATACTTTTCAACTATCCGCTCGGATAATAATTGAATTCGGATATACATGAAATATAAATAAGCCGAATTCGGATATACTACCATCCGCATCGATTCCGGCTCATTTGCATCTCTAGTCCTAATTTTCCCGTCCATATTTGGATATTCATTGATTAAATTTACAATTACCTTCAGTTAACAAAAGAGACGGTGACGGTAATTTCAACATTTTGTTCATTTTCATTTAAAATGTCTTAAATCCGCTTAAAAACCCCGCTTAAAACCCTCCCAATGCCGGGAACATTTGAAGGACAAAGCAGAGAAGAGGAAGAAAAAGAGCGGAGCGGGCGGGAAAAGCGAAATGGAGTTTGATGATGACTGGGATTTGAGCGCCGAGGAGCTCGATTCGCTCGAAAGAGACGCTCTGCGCAAGATTGCAGAGAGGCAATCATCTTCTGCTACCGCTTCCGTCAGTTATTCTTCTCAAGAAACTCCTTCGAGGAACTCCGAACAGTCTCCCCTCAAACCTAACATAGAATGTCGCGATAACAAGGTTAATGCTTCCTTCTGTCGCTTACTCGTTCTTCTGATCGCTCGCTGTTTAGGGAAAATTCTAGGGTTCTCCCACTATCTAGGGTTGCTAATTGTTCGAGTAAAAGTCGTCCTTTCGTCTTCCCATAAATAATTTACAATTCTTGATGTCTAGTTTTGAATAATTCATATTGCCGTTATATAGCTGGATTTCCAGCTTTCCATGTGATCCAAATTAATTATTGTTTTATAAATGATTGCATACGTCCTAGAAATGCTATGTATCTTACTGATTTGAAGAAAAGAGAGACATTTGAAAGGCTGCAATTCGGCCAAGGACATACAGACCTAGTGATCATCCAATGGCTAAGGCTGCGTTTGGCAGCCACCTGTAATTGAATCATTTCATTTGAGTTTTTCAAGGCATACTAAGCAAAAAAAGATGGATCGTAATGATTTCATTCAGATTTGCGGTCATTCAAATAGCAATTATTGATTAATTCTAATGGATACATCCCCATTCTTTTCATAAAATTGCCTCTATTTCCCTCATAGTTCTGAATCTTAATCTGTTTTGATATTTCAGCATGTTTCCACCTTGTGATTATTTCTGTTTTCCAAGACCAAAACATACATCAAACAAAACATATAAAACCTTCCGTAGCAATGACCAGCAAAGGAAGTTCTTTTGGTTGATTGTTAGGATTAGTCATGGCTTAAAATGATAGGAATTGGTATACATTATACTCATAATTACATACTGTTTTATTTTCCCTTCTCTTTCCTAAACCAGCTAGATGCTTTTTCTCCTGCGCGAAGAGTTTTGCCTATGTCAGTGGCATTGGGAGAAACTGGTAAATTCCAACACGTTTTTTTTTATTAAATTTATTTATATTGACCTTGCGGAACTTATTTCCTTTCTCTGTTACATACTTGTGTACTTTTCTACTTTTGTTTTTGCTCTTTTCTTTCTTCCAAGAATCTAGTTGGGCTGACCTTGGCCTTTAACTACAAAATGTCATTGTTTCTGTAACCTAGAGAATGATAGTGAAAAACTATCGCCAAAGCTTTGCATCCGACTTTTTCTTCATGCCAGCGGAAGCATTGCCGCAAAGTCTCCGTATGACTCGGTATCATATCTTCTATTCACTTGCAAGTACTTCTATTACATGAGTTGTCTCTTGCTTATGTGTTTGAGCATTATGTTATGCCAGATACTTGTAGGTGCTTTCCGCCAGATTCCTAAAGCAAGTTGGCATGGAAAAGAAAGGTTTTGTATTTCTTTATTTATAGGAGGGTTTTGTATCTTTTTGTTGGAACTTATAAAAGGTTACTTTATAGTTTGTAATACCTCCAAACTTTGGTGTTTGTGTGTGAATGTTATACATATGTGTTATGTCTGTGTGCATGTATGAACCCGGGTATGGTTGCAGGCTCAGCATGATGACTTTCTGATGAAACCTGCAGATTGTGGATGTTTCCTATATCCTCTCTGTCATCAGCAGAAAAAGCTCTTAGTGAAATAAATGGTGTTAATGTTGAGGTAATAACTAGTTCTTTATTTTATTTTATTTTGTTTTTTATTTTTATTTGTAATCTTTTTTCTACAATGGGATGGGATGCTATGTGTATCATTTATTTCAAACAATAGTGAAAACCACTGTTGTGTCTCATTTGTATCTCCTATCTTCTTTATTATTTAGTGCCGCTTTGAGCTTTGATTCTAGAGTCTGTATTTATGGTATTTCATCTTCTGTTAGCTGGTCATGGCCAGTAAGATTGGGTCTATTATATAGTGGAGTTCTTGTTATGCTGGATTTAATTTAATTTTTTTTTTAAATAACTATATACCAAACTAATTTGCCTTCTTTTTAACTTATGTCTTTTAGGTAGAGAAGTTAGATCCCCTGGTATGGCGTGCTATTTCTGCTGCCTCTGCTGTTCCTGATCTTCGAGGTGAATGCTGAATATGTAATTCACATTGTTGAGACTAACTATTTTGAGTAGGGCTGTTTGAGATATGATGGCTAATCACCTGTTAAGTGAACCATGTAGGCGTTGAATGTGCCCTGGCCTCGAGGGTTGGCCTATAGTGTTTTGTGGAGTTGATAGTTGATATAGAATTATACGAGAGCATCATCATCATCATCATCATCATCATCATTATTATTATTATTATAATTATTATTTATTATTATTATTATTTTCAGTCGGTGTGGAAATGGAAGTGTTGAATTTTCATAAAAATTTCAATGACATAAGGGAACATGCCTTCGAGTCCTACAAGTTGCATTTTAAGACCAACAGACATGTATACTTAAATGGAGTTAATCTAGCCGAACTTGGTTCAGTCATGTATATACTTCTGTTAGTTTTAGGTTTTTAGCTTGGTGAACTTTGTTTATCGGTTAGATGCTTTTTTTAACCTATGTACAATTTTAAAACTCTTTTTTTTTCCAATTTATTTTTCTGGAGAATTACTGCTTTGTGAGCCTACCCAAATCCCACCACAAGTTTTTGTGCCATGGAGACACCCATTCAAACAGAGTCCGTGAACTTGGACCATTTCTGATCTTCTTGACAAAATTCTATACTTACTGTTTTCATGGTTCCATGTGTTTCAATTGAACATTACTTAAAACTTATCATATCCTTGAAGACGTTGGTGTGATATAATATTATTGGAGTTAATAGTTGTTTGGTTGTTTTACTTTAAATAAGTGTTCACTTCCCAGATCATTTTGACCATCATCAAAGTTTCAATTGCACCCCCCCCCCCCAAGGAAAAAAAAGAAATGTTACTAAATGAAGACAGTCGACAACTATGAACTATCACAATGTTGCCACTGAGTACCCAAGCTAGACAAGTTCTCCTAAATATGCATATGTGGAAGCTCAATCTTGCTGTTAAATTATTGGCATTGGAATTTGTTCAAAATAAGCATGTAATATGATGCTGTTTACACCTTTCATTATTTTGAATTTTTCATTGTAGGAGTTTGGCTTACAAGGTGTTAGTTCGAATTTCTTCCATTGAATATAAAGGAGTTAATTCAACAGTTGATATTTGTATCAGTTACAGATAAAAGATATAAACAACGGAGGCATTGCCATTGAGCAACAATCTGATCATAGGCTCTGCCTAGAAATCTCCTTACTGTTCTCAAGTCCATCTCTCGGACCACATTCCTTGCATCTACCATTTTTGGCAACTGGATCCCTCTGTATCACATTTTGATCTGCCAAATTCCCTATTCCTTGACCCCAAATCTTGAAACCCTTGATTCATTATCTAATGTGTGAGTTGTTGACTCCAACATGTTATAATTATTATTGTAGTCATTATTGTGAAGAAAAAAATCTTACCTTTCACAAAGTCATGATCTTATGTGTCCTTTATGAATTTGTAAAAGTAATGGTATGGAAATGCATGTGTGGGTATTGGTGTAACTCAGGAGTCAGGCCAGGCTAGCCCATGGCTCAATGGACCATGCTGAGTCATGGGTGCACTAGGCCAGGGTTTCAGTGGGCCGAATTTGTCCTTAACTCATTTGTGGCAGAAATGAGTTTTATTTGGCTGGACCTAATCATCTGAGACTGAGATTTGGCTCCAGCAGACTCATGCACCCACAGATGCATATATATATATATAAACATTTATTCAACAAAAAAACAGAATGCAGAAATAATTTACCCTCTTAAAGTTTTACAGAAATACTTCTAAGAATACAACTATTAGAAGGAAGGTATGAACCATATCTGAAGTTCACGTATGGCTATTCTTTTCTCAGCGGGAGCAAGTTTTGTCCTCTTTGTAAAATTCATCCTCTTTCTCTGCTCAACTGTTGTAAATTTGTTTATACCTCTTCTTCGTCCCCCTCTCATTTGATGGCAATGACAATTCTTTGTTTGACAGTGATTGCAATCCCTCTTTGTTTCTTTCTCTCTCATAAAAATATATATTTTTTGATGAAAGGGAAAGGGGTGAGCTACACCAAATAAGGAAACCATCCCTCTAGGAAGTCTCTTCCCTTTTTCATAAAAATCCATCTTCTTTTTCCCTGGACAATGTCTTAATTTGGATCCTTTTGCAAAATAATGAATTGAGGGGGCAGCCTTTCTTCTTTCATCTTTTTTTTTCACTAAGAAAAGAATAAAAAGTGCTGGTCTTGCGTACTTTGCATTAGCTTATGCCATTTAAATGCCATCTACTGTTGCTTGTATATCTATATATTTTCCTTGAATTTGCTATAGTTGGATACTGATGTCAATTTGTTTTTCCTCAACAAGATTTATATGATAGGATGCCAAGCTCTATTGAATCAAAGCTCTTGCCATTTCAGCGAGATGGAGTTAGGTATGCAATAACAACGTTTTTGGATGATTTGGAGAACCTTCCCCCCTAACTTTGAAGTCAAACATTTTGATTATACAAATAAGAAATTGATTACTGTGTTCTTCTTAAAATACTGTATACAATGTGCTTTAAACCTTATCGTTCAACTCTGATGCTTTTGAATTTTGATGCCTAATGCACAGTGTTGTTTGTTTTATTTTATTTTAGGTTTGTGTTGCAGCATGGTGGACGTGTCCTCTTAGCAGATGAGATGGGCCTTGGAAAGACTTTACAGGCAACTGATTCTTATGCTTGAACTTCTTTTTCATCAATTTTGGGCTTGATGCATGAAGTTACTTATGTTTTAGTTTCATATCGTATGCATATGTATATAGTTGGATAACTCTGCAATGCGTGCTGATTTGCAAGGTATAGTTTGTATTGATATGTAGTATATTACTGTTATGTAGGATTAAACTAAATATATGCTATTTAAAACAAACCAACTGGCAACAAAGGGATCTAGCACAGATTAGAGGCATGCTGATGACTTGGTAGATGTCCTTGCCATGTTCCAGGTGGAGGATGGATGCCCTTTTCGGCAACAGTGCAGGGGGCAAGAGCTCAGGGATGATGACATGGCAGCAATTTAGTTGTCGAATTGTGGTGATCCAATGAAACCCAACCTAACCGTTACATCTCAAGGAAACAAACGGTTGGGATTATGCCTCGGGTGGAAGGGTCAATTGAGGTGGGAAAAGCTGGAAGTGGAATTCAAGTTTCAAATTTTGAAAATGGGCTTTTGTCTAAGCCGACGGATGGGTATCAGTTTCGGGGCATGGCTGAAGACCATTTGAATGGAGGTTCAGGGATCCGGCGACCGAAAAATAATGGTCTGGGCGGCTCTACTAACCCGAATATTCCTAAGAAGCACTTTTGTTATGCAAATGGAGTAAATCGGTCTGTCCAATGGGTCAACCTAACGCAGGTTGAGCCAAGCATATCAAAGGCATCCTCTTCGAACATTAGGGTGTCCGGTTCGATTCTTTTCGACAAGGATCAATTCTATGAGGAGGCAGGGGATGAGAGAGGGGTTGATGTTTGTGGGAGCCGCTACTAGATGGGTGTTGACAACACTCAAATGAGCGAATGTGAAGGATGATGTGTCATGACTAATCCAATCGTGGTTGGGCATTACAACTACAAAAAAACTTCAAAGGAATGTATTCTTCCAATTACTAGAAGGCATCGTCATCCTTTGTGAGTGATGAAGGGGCAGAGCATGCAAGATTCTGTTTCTCTGCAGCGTCAGGTGTTACTCTGATGGTTTTGGATGGAGATGGGTTCGCAACTTTTGAGTTCTATTCAAAATATCCACCTCTGGTGGCTGTTTCTCCCTCGACAGTGGATGAGTCCTCTGACGTTGGAACTGTGAGCGACCCCCTAGGTCTAGGCAAACTAAGGAATGGAAGACGAAGGAATTTCGGAGGGTTGAATGAACTGGATTCTGACGAAGAATGTAGAATGGAAGACGATGGAGATATGATGGAGGCAAACAACATGGATCTTTAGGAATTTTTCACTCTCGGAAGACAAGGATGACTAGTCGTTTACGGAGATTCGTTGGAAAACATCTTGGGGGATGATCATGAGGATTGGGTAGGCTGCTCCTCTGTGGATCACAATACAAGGGTTGATGTGGTTGAGCACGAGGACTATGGTGAAAACCTCTTTGTTTGTGGGGCTCGAAACTTTGAACCATCTCCTCAGGTCCATTTTGCCACTTCAGGAACTGCTTTATCCTCTTCTCAAAAATTGAATTTGAATTATCCTGTATCTCTTTTTGGATCTTTGTTGAATTCTCCCAACTTTTTTTCACCTTCGGTTAAGGAGTCTGGATCCTTGAATGCTAAGGCTGTGGAAATGGATTGCCATAATACTGTTGGGGCTGAGGAAAATGAGAAAACAACTAAAAAAGTGTTTGAGAATGCATGTATCAAGGGCATTGATCAGATGGTGGAAAAAATGGGGTTGGAGGTTATAGATAAGGAAGGTATAAAGGTGAAATTGTCAGATTTTTGGCTGTCCGGAAATGAAAAGGAAACAAAGGTCAAATTGGGTAAAAAGGAAAGAGGAAAAAGGGAATTAAAAAATTTGGAATGGGAATGATGGTTTGTCAGGTGCTAAGAATGTTGAAATGTTAGAAAGGACTATAAGGGGGAAGAACAAAGTTGAGTCATGAAGATTCTCTTCTGGAATGTTAGAGGGCTGGGTAGAATTAAAAAAAGAAGGTGTGTTCCGGAATGCATGTCTAATTTTAAACCGTATCTTGTGGTTCTTCAGGAAACTAAGAAAGAGGCTTTGGTTGATAGGCTGGTTTGAAGTACCGTTGGTAGTGTGACTTCTATATGGTGTGCTCTCCCTGCTAATGGCACATCAGGAGGAATCCTTTTAGCATGGAACCCTCTTATTATCTGGAAAAAAGGATATATGGAGGGTTGCTTTCTTTATATTTATTCATTTAGATGATATTTTGTTGGGTGAGGAGTGGCTTTTAATGGGGGTAGACGGTCCTTCAGTTCCTAAGAACATGACTGACTTGTGGGAGGAGCTTGAGGCTATCAGGAATTCTTGGGTGGGTCCTTGGGTGGTGGGGCGACTTCAATGTAATTAGATTTGTTCATGAGATAATCCCTATGAGTGGTATGAATAGAAGTATGAGAGATTTTAATGCTTTTATTCAAAGTCAACACCTCAAGGACATCCCCTTGACAAATGCTAGTTTCACATGGATAAATTGCTAGGTGGTCCCTACAATGAGTAGATTGGATAGATTTCTTGTTTCAAACTGTTGGGATGATTTATATTCTCATTTCATGCAAGAAGCTCTCCCTAAATTAACATCGGACCATTGGCCTATTCTTCTGTCTATTGATAGACAAAATTTCGGGCCATCTCCTTTCATATTTGAGAACATATGGACCTTTTGCCACACTTTTGTAGATTGGGTAAAATTGTGGTGGAATGAATGTGAATTTCAGGAATGGGAGGGGTTTAAATTTATGAAGAAATTGCATTATGTGAAGAAAAAGCTGTTAAATGGAATTGAAACACCTTTGGGAAATTAAAAGAGAACAAAGGATTTGGAACGAAATTTAGAAGATTGATAACAATGGAAGAGGATGGCTTAAAGGGTTTCCGTAGAAGAAGCGAGAGAGACGATTTTTTCTAAGGATAAGGATAAGTCTCCAGGGTCCGACGGTTTTTCCATGCTTTTCTTCCAAGCATGTTGGGAATTGGGATATAGTCAAGGTTGACTTAATGAAAGTGTTTATTGAATTTTGTGATAGGGGGACTATTAGTATTGGGATGAATGCTACTTTCATAGCCCTTATCCCTAAGAAAGAAGAGAATGAAGACTTCTCGGATTTTCGGCCTATTAGTCTTGTGGGAAGTCTGATGTAGGATATTACAAGACCCTCAGATAAATTGTCAAATTAAAAGTGCGGAAGCAAATAGTTCAAGAATTTGAAATTAGTCACAAAATTAAGAAATTGGTAAATAATGTCTAAGAAAAAATGTTAAAATGAATTAGGAGAGAAAAGAAGGAGAAAATAAGTAGAAAGAGCCAGATAGGGTGTTTTTTTTTTTTTATAAATATTTTGTACTGAAAATCTTAAAATTACCAAAATTCCCTTTTGGCACGTCAGAAAAATTCAAAAATTTTAGGGTAGTTTTTGACATGTTTAAGGGTTCTATAGTCAAAATTTCATGATATTTGGATAAGGTTTGATAACCCAAATCATGAAATTTCAGAAACTTTGAAGTTTTGTTAATGGAGGTTTAAGAGGAAGAAGAAGAAAACGAAGGAGAACAATAGGGAAAGAAAGGAGAATTAGAAATTAAAAGAAAAGTAGAAAGAGAGATATCTAGGAGGGTGGGAGAACCCATGAGTACACTTTGGTGTGCTACTACCCATGAGATATAGAGAGAGATTAGGGGAGCCTAGAAGATGGTGTCACTGATGCGGACATTAGGGGACATGTGGGGCCCACATGGGTTATGGTGGGGTCCACACATGAGAAGACACATGGGGGAACATCTTTGGGACACATGATGGAGTTTTTATTGAATTGGTTTATTGTTTTAGTTAATATTTCATGAGTTATTAGAGTCTAGGACATAATGGTTATTTTAATTTTTGTTTTTGGTTATTTATGTAATAAGACATTATTGCCAATGGTATTTTAGTAATTTTAGTGAGTCAAGTCGTCAAAGTGGGGTCCTTTAAGAGTGTTGGACGAAATTCTCTAGAATCTGATTTTGTCACTGTTTGTTTTTAAAAAGTGAAGTTTTTAGTAGTTTTAACTTTAGAAAAATCTTAGGTAGCAAGTAAACTAGTAGTTTAGGAGTTTTTAAGTTGGTTTCTTGCTATTTGCATGAGTTTGTGAGCCTATATATGAGTTGCATGTTTTTGTACTTGGTATGATGGAATTAATAAAAAAATTGGTTTGTTTCTTGCTCACCATGAGTGGAACTCCTTCTCTTCTTTAAGTCTTGGTGCCTAAGGCTTGGCTTGGTTGGTGATTTCGAGGTTTGAGGTGGGTGATTTCCTCAATGTAGATTCTTTTTTATCTTCTCTCTTCTTCTCCCTCATCTTCTTCTTTTGATTTTTTCTTTTTTCTTTTCTTTAAGTTTTGCTGCCCATAGTCCTAGAATCCATTTTCTTAAGCCTCCATACACCATCTTCTTCATCCCTACACATTCTACATGATCATAAACAACAACCTACCACCGGCTACACCTGCTGTCCTTGAAATCCTCTTAAAATCCTTAAAGAAATCAATTCAAGAACATGTTAAAATCTGCCCAGAAAATTCCCAACAGTCCTAGTGCTTAGAATTAGTTTGTTTTTAAAGGAAATTATCTCCTATATCCTGTGGTTACTCTAGGAGTACTTACTTGGGGGTTTGATCATCATACATATATGAGAAGGTTGGTTGTGCACAAAATATTGCATATTGGGTGTTTGATTAAATGTCTGAGAGATTTATTACATTAGTATTGAATTTTTAGTGAGCTGTATCGAATTTTGTGCTGCGTATGGTCTTGTACTGCATCAGTCACCCTTAGAGAGAGGAGAGAAGGCCCATGGTCTGGTTGGGAGACCACCCAATTCAAAACATAAAATTTTCTTCAATCTTCAAAATTGAATTACAACATAAAGATCCATCTATTTATAAACTTCAACCACTTAGACTCCAAATCTAACTAGGATTCCTAATTAAAGTTCCCTACTTGTAATTAGACCATTGGCTATTAAAGCCTTATTACATAAACCCTTAATGTTTCCCTAAAATTTTAAAATATTCATTTTCAAGGCCTTTAGGGCTTGGATTATCATTTAAAATTGAAGAAATAAATTAAGAAAGTCGAAGAAAACCCTAAAATCAACCCATAAACAACCCTAAAGTTTCTGGAAATGACTCCAAAATAAAATGGATTTAAATAAAATAACCTTAAATAAATCGGAAACATCTTAATATCCCTAAAACTTATTGGAAGGATCCTTAAAAGTCTTGAGTTGAAGAAATCTTCACAGATCTTGAATCGGGCTCTCTTGTGGGGCGGCACGCACAATAATCTTTTGGTGTTGGTTGCATCAAAGTCTCTATGGAATTATTTTGAAGTTTATTTTTAAGGCCGAGGAAGGTGGTGTCAAATTTCCAGGGTGTTTTTGTAAAGGGAAGGTATATCACTGATGGTATTCTTGTTGCTAATGAAGTTGTTGATGGTAGAAGAATACAGAAAGAGTCGGGGTTGGTTTGCAAAATCGACATAGAAAAGGCTTATGATTGGGTGGATTAGGATTTTCTTTGATGGACCCTTTGGAAAAAAGGTTTTGGAGAAAAGTGGATTGGGCGGATAATGGGTTGTTTGGACCATCCTCACTATTCTGTTATTGATTAATGGGAATTCAGTTTTTCTCGTGGTTTAAGACAAGGTGACCCCTTATCTCTATTCTTTTTCACTCTTGTGGCAAATGCTTTTAGTGCCCTTATGTCAAAAGCGGAAGAGAGCGGCCTCATTAAGGGTTACACTAGTAAGGAGGGACCTTCTATATCCCACTTACAGTTTGTTGATGATACCATATGATTTGTGGATGCTAGCTCAGAACTAGTGCAATATAATCTTAAGGACCTATGAGTGTATCTTGGGCCTTAAAAGTCAATCTTTATAAGTCTAGCATAGCGGGAATTGGGGTATGTGAAGAGGAGGTCTCTGCTTGTGCGGGATAGATATGTTGTCGGATGGAGTCTTTGCCATACCATTGGGAGGTAATTCAAATTCATTAGCTTTTTGGGACTTGGTTGTGGAGGGAGTTCACATGAAATTATTAGGTTTAAAGAAGTCATATTTTTTAGGGGGTCGTATCACTTTGATAAAGGCAGTCATGGCAGATGTGCCGGTTTATTACATGTCTATATTTAGGATGCCTTGGAAGACTGATAAGATATTGGAGAAATGTCAAAGAAAAGTTTTTGTGAGATAGGAGAAGAACCAAAAAAGATCACCTTGTCAAGTGTGAAGATGTATGTTGGCCTGAAGAATATGGGGTCTTAGGGATTGGTCATCTTAAGGAAAGGAATATTGCTTTCCTTAGGAAATGTTGTGGCGATTTTCTATAGAAATTTGAAGTTTATGGCAATCCATTATTTGCAACCAGTATGTATAGATCCAAATGGGTGGGATTGATTTAGTTGTGTCTCTCCTTCCCTGTCCTTGCTTTGGAAAAATATTGTTCTTCTTCTCTCTGTGTTTCTTCATGTTCGGTTTGGGGTGGGTAATGGAAAAAGAAATCCGTTTTTAGAAAGATTTTTGGTGGGGAGATCAAAGTCTTTTCTCTTCCCAGCCTTGATTGTTTAGAATTTCTAACAAAAAAGAAGCTGCCATTATATATGTGATCTCCCTCTCTGTGTTGGGTCATTCTTGGAACTTGACTTTCTCAAGAGAGCCATTTGATTGGGACGTCGATCTGTTAGGCCCTCTTCTCTTTAGCCTTGAAGAAGTCTTTATTTATTTGATCTTTCCTGACAAAATGATTTGGATCCTAGAGTCATTGGGGAAGTTTTCTTATATATCTTTCTTCAATTCTTTAATTCCCTTTCATAATTTACACCTGTGGTTTTTTGCTAAGAAAATTTGGAAACCCATGGCCCCCCTAAAGTCAAGGCTTTCTTATGATCTGTTGTGCTCAACCACATCAATACCATGGATTTGCTCCAATGAAGAAGACCTCATATGATCCTTTCTCTTCTGTGGTGCATTCTTTGCAAGGTAGAAGCATAATATGCAAAGTATATATCTATCCATTGCAAATTTGCTGAGGCAATATGGAATCATTTCTTCTACAAAGTAGGAAGACTCCATGTTTGGTTGGTTGGCCTTAAAGAATTTGTTGGGTAATGGCATGGTGGAGGACAGGGTAATAGTATTAAAGTGTTTTGGGAGTGCTTGATTCATTGTGTAATTTGGGGAATTGGAGGGAAAGGAATATGAGATTATTTGAAGATTGGTTCAAATCTACTTATGAGGTGAGTAACTCAATCCTTAGAGGGGTAGGAGGTTGAATTTCAGTGTCTAAGGAGTGTGATGGCTTTTCTATGTTATTTCTTCGGGATTTGGTCTCCTTTTTATATGGGCTTATGCCGAGGGTTAGAAAAGTTTTTGATGCAGCACAACAGAGAAGATGCCAAAAATTGATGAAGGATATTCCGAGGCCCTCAAATAAATTGTCAAATTAAAAGTAAAGAAGCAATTAGTTCAAGAATTGAAATTTTAGAACACAAGTAGCCACGGAATTAAGAAATTTGATAAATGGAATCAAATGAAATAAGTCAGAATGAATTAAGAGAGAAAAAGAGAAAAGAAGTAGAAAGAGCCAAAAAGGGTATTTATGTAACTTTGGACAGAATATCCAACAATTACTAAAATGTATTTTTGACGCATTAGAAAATTCCGAAAATTTTAGGGTAGTTTTTAATGTGTTTAAGGGTTCTATAGTTAAAATTTCATGATATTTGGATAAGATTTGATAATCCAGATCATGAGATTTAATGAACTTGCAAAGATTCTTTAATGGGGTTTTATGAAATCAGAAAGAAATCTTTGAATTTTAAGGGACAAGGAGAGTAGGATAGGGAGAAAGAAGGAAAGATAAGAAGAGACTAAGAGGGAGAAAGGGAGATAAGTGATATGCTTTGAAGGAGAGAGGGAGCTTATGATTGCACCTATGGAAGAAGAAGAGAGAGAGGGGAGCCATTAGAGAATGATGGCAACCCTTGGGAGAGATATCATGGCTCACGGCTAACTTTGGGAGACCACTTGAATAATTCAAAACTTTTGTTTATTCTTTATTGGAAAAATATGGGGAGGAGATTCCTTTAAACCAGCTTACTATTTTACAAGGATTAACAACTTTCCAATAATAGAAACTTCTAAAACAACAAAACTTGCTTCCTAAATAATTCTAAAATCTAAACTTGGTAAAAACACACTTTCTAAAAGCTCAACCTACCTAAACTTGTTGCATAAGTATTATTAAATCCTAAACTTTCTAACAACTTGGACTTTCTAAAAAAAATTAACTTGCTAACATTTAAAACTTCTAAACAACTATTCTCCCAACTCTTTGATAATTCGTTAGTAAATATGTCATAATTTTTCTAAGTCACCTTGGATTTGCGTAATCTTGGTCTCGTTAGAAAGGTAATTGAATAACCTCTCTAATGATACCAAAATAAAGCCAAAAAGCAAGTTTTGAGCTTTGAAAAATTGGGCTAAAAGTAAGTGATAGGATTACAACTCAATAATAAAAAACCCCCAAAAAATAAACAACCCATGACATTATTGGCCTTACTACAAAATAATCCGCCCCTTAAACAATTAAAATAACCCATACATGCCACAAGACTTGAAACCTTGCTCTCTTGTTTGGTGGCACATACAAGAGTCTCTTCTTGTTTGCATCATTCTTACGGGATGGGGAGAAATTCGACCTCGAATTTTGATGTGGCCACTCTCCAACATAGCTTCTAATGGCATGATCTAAGCACTTCAAGATTGGAAGATGATATGGTGGAGGTCCGAGTGTTGAAGACTGGTATGTATTTGCTAGAGTTGATGGCTGCTTGGCAAAGAGGATAAAAAACGCCCCCCTTAACTAACGCTAACCGCCGCTCCCTGTTAGGCGACGGGCACATCAGCACTGAAAAGTGAATATTCACCCCCCAAAAAAGTGTAAATCACTTTTTGACACTGATGTGTCTGCCCCCTAACAGTGTGCGACGGTTAGCATTAGTTGAGGGAAGCGCTCGTAAACCGATCCCTTGCTTGGAACTGAATCTTGATTTGATCAACTTTCGGGTTTTTGTTTGAGCTAAAATCTTCTTGGGCTTAAGCGAAGTCTAGCTTCTTGTAATGATCTGCAGC
>JAOXJP010095798.1:0-14543 GCA_025762735.1 Platanus orientalis | reverse complement strand
TATATATATATATATTTGTGTGTGTGTGTGTGTGTGTGTGTGTGTGTGTGTGTGACCCTAGATACCCTTAAATGGATTGACTAGACATAACCCTGTAGACCCCTATGTGGGTTACCCATTGTGGGCCCAGATACCTCCTTTTTTTGGATTGCCCTTTGTGGGCCCATAGACTCCTTTGTGGGTTAGTCTTCATGGCTTAATTTACATAATCACCGGGTCCCACTAATAGGTGAAGACGAACCTAGTGACCAAATATATGTGATACAATGTGTTCTATCGGAGACCCTTATTTGGGTTATGTATGATATGCTTTGTTGGAGACCTTATATGATTTATATTTGATATGTTTTGTTGGAGACCTTACACAGTTTATGTAATTCGTTTTGTCAGAAACCTTTCACGGTTCATTTACACTTAGATATGATATGTGGTGAGATACTATTATGATTTGCATGTGGCACATGCACTACGGAGCATGTGCACATAGTACTTAGCATGTGGCATATAACATGTAGCATATGCATGCTCCAACTTGTTCTATTTTAGATATTCTTGCGATTATCTCATGACTTGTGTATTCGGATCATAGTAAGGATACATGTTTGGCAAACTTGATATACTTTTATTATTGTTTTGATTCCTTAGCTACCTTGATTCTTCCTATCTAGTACAATGATTATCTTGTGTCATATAAACATCATACCCTTCCCCTAAGCCCGTCAAACTTACCAAAATTGGCACCACCCGCAAATGTGTAGGCGTACAGGTTTGACTGCGTCTTAGGACGAGAGGGAGGTGGTTGGAGATTGGGCAATGGGACCAGACATTACATCTTAGTTTTCCATTTAAGTTTTAGTTTATTTTTTAGAGATGTGACATATTTAGTACTTTGTTTAATTGAGATGAACCCCTTTGTGGGCAAGACTTTTATATACTTTATGGGCAGATTTAGGCCCTTTTATGTTGGATGTTTATGAGATGCTTTAGACATGATGTTTATATATTTTCACTTCTCTTATTTGGACTATCTCATAGATGTTACTATTCCATTGCGATTGTGACATATTATAAATTGACTTAAATGGATGTGACTTAATAGACAAACTTGAAAGTGAAATCTACTATTTGGAGTGATGTGAATGGGTAAGAGGGTTAATGACCCACTCCGAGCATGTTGGTCTCCCCATGTGAGAAACGGGTTCGGGGGGGTCATTCTCATGTCATGGATCCGAACTTGGCCCACTTCTTAACCCATGGATTTGGGTCGTGACATGATATGTAGGGGTTAAAAGCATAAACAAATGTGTTTAAATAAATAAATAAATAAGACAATGATTGTCTGTTTTGCGGCTCGGCTTCTAGGCACATAAAATTTGTGCACATTGTGTGTGTAGGGGCCTTGGAACACTCACATCAACATTGGAAAGCGATTTATATTTTTTGGGGCACGTGCTTATCACTTTTCAACACTGATGTGAGTGTTTCCAGACCTTTGCACATGCATTGTACACAGATTTTGCATGCATAGAATCCAGAGTGTTTGTTTTTAGACAGACCTCTAAAGGCATGCCATTGATTGACACATGATGTGTTTTTGAATTTGATGTCTTTTATTGACCACCGACTTTTTCAACTGAACACTTTTTTAACCCTTTTACCCCCTAAAATGACACATGTTTATTTATAATTCACCATATACACTATAGAGGCATTTTTATCATAGAACATTTGCTTCGATAAAAAAAGAGAGTAAAAGAAGCACTAAGTCAAAAACACATGTTAGGATGTGATACACATTACACAATGGTCACAAAGATCATTTTTCTTTAAGCAAAACATCTTAAGTTAGAAAATCGGGTCAGGTTGGATTGGGCCGAGGTCATCCTAAGCTTAGCCTGAAGTTTACCAAACTTGCCTGAACTTGACCTGAGCTTGAGGCTGCCTGCTCAAACTTGGCTCAATCTAAAAAAGTCGGGCTTCGGGTTGAGTTCAAGCCTTTCTACAAGTGTCGATTTCCATGATTTAGGGCTTCTTTGAGGCTTCTCCTATTTTCTTAAGTTGATCATTATCTCACATCAACAAGTGCCTTGAGATGGATTCATACTTGTCAAAATAAGTTCCTTCTTGGTATAAACCCTCTTCACATAAATGAGAAAACAATGCAAGAAATAGAGGTGAGAAAGAAATAAATGAGGAAACGAATACTTATCGATGGAGAAAGATGATCCTTTAATGCTTCGAAGAAGATATGAGAGTCACAAGGTTACTAGGGGAGGCAGAGAGAGAGAGAGAGAGAGAGAGAGAGAGAGAGAGAGGCGAGAGAGAGAAAGAATTGATCAAAGAGAGTGGGAGGGGAGAGCGAAGAATCAACTAGAGAGAGAGAGGAAAGTAACTAAAGTTAAAATATGATTTTTAATAAGCCATTAGATGGGAATCTATCCAACGGTCATCCCTTAATATCATATACTATTTTTATAATACTCGGGCCAAGCCAGATTTAGGCTTTTTACCTATGTCCGAACTTGGCAGAAAATAAACCGGGTCTTAGTATATGGACCCAAACTCGGCTTGAGCCCAAATCTAATCAGCCCAATTAGATCAAACTACGTGCTAGACAAGTCAGTCTTCGGGCTGGCCCGACCAAATCTGCAGCCTTAATCAAATTGGGTGATCATACCTAGTTTGGCTGGAATTGGTACCCTAAACCGTAATTTACCAAAAACCACACATAAACGGCAATATTGGTTAAAATTGCCAAAAAATGATTAGTTTTTTATGAACTCCGTTCAAATAAAACTAGTCAGTTTTTATTTTTTTAGCAAACTAAAATGAAAAACAATTAGAAATGTGTCTTTCCAAATTTCAATCCTACTTTCCATGAATTGAATTTTATTTTTTAGTTATTTTATCACTTTTTTTTTGATGTCTAAAAAATAAGGGTCATAAACCTTCTAATACATTATGTATTGTTTTATTTTTTGGTATTTTACTACATTAGACTTATGTTTGAAGCAAACCATGATTTGATCATGTAAACCATGATCAAACTTGGTTGGACCTAAACCATCCATCTTAACCGTTAGATGACCGGCCGGTTCTCAAAACTATGATATGTATACATAGAAAGGATGTTCTGTCTAGGATGGTGTCCAGAACACCAGGGGACGTCATATGGAGTAAAATGGGTGGGTGATGCATTTTATTCCATATGATGGCCCTAGTGTCCTGGACACCATCCTAGACACTAAATCCTGGACAGAACATCCTTTCCCATACGCATATAAAAGACCTTACCGAACCGAGTTCAGCGTGATTTAAACGAGCTTAATTAGAGCCTGCTCTCCAAGCCGAGCCAAGCTAGCACGGCTCGACTTAGGGCGGGCATAGATTGATCTTTCCGTGTACGAAAATCATAGGCAGAATTCAAATATCTAAAAGCGCCAAGTCCAAACCTCTGTGAGGTCTCCCCCACTTGAGTCTCCATTTCCACCCCCACAGTTTACTCCCCTCCCTCCTCATGAATCAAACCCTAGACTTCCCTATCTGAAGCTTTCCCAACTCTGATTGTTTATTTTTTCCATCCTCCTGCTTTTGATTCAGAGATGCCGTTGAGATTCGGCCATGGACAGGGAGGCTGACCTTCCGGCCCCACCTGAAACCGCCAAGAACCTCCCCCGTCCGATCCCGATCCCGATCGCTCGTCCCTTCCCCTCATCTTCATCATCAACTTCCTCTTCGTCTTCACCGCCGGATTTCGTTCGTCATGTTCAAGCCGCTTTCAAGCGTCACAGACCTCTCGGTAACTCTACTGTCTCTGGTTTCAATTCTTAACGCTTTGCTCACTGATAAAAAAAATAAATTAGGGTTTCTTTCTTTAGTTCGTTATTGTACCAACGATCTGAAATTTAGGGTTTCTTTCTTTGGATTTATTTGCTCGGATAAATTTTCAGGTACAATGCAGTTAAATAGTCTTAGACCAAGACGTGTACTGGTCCCCCAAAGAGAAACATCAGAGAGCTTGGCTTATGATGCTGGTCTTGCTGTTGAAACTGAGAAATTGCAAGATGTGGCGTCGGCGAGACAGGATAACGCGGGACATAATTTTATTGAGCAGAGGGAGAGTCTAGTTGCAGTTGTTGGGGAAGCTCCCGAGGATTCATTTACTACACCGCCTTCCATTACAGGGACCATGACGAAAACCCACGATGAGAACTTGAACCCCTTCAGTGTGCAAACAGATCAAACCCAACTTGACCCTAATTGGAAGAGCAATGATGTAATTACTTCGTCGCATGTGGTATCTGGAAACCTTCCATCGGTCGATGGTCCGAAGAAGGTTCAGTTTTCTTCGGGCAGCAACACTGATTCCCAGAGTGAGTAGCATCTTCTTAGCATAACTTCAATTGTTGGAAAAACTCCAAGGAGATGGAGGGATCAGTAAAATGTAGAACTAGCAATACTCATTAAAATATGAATTGCGGTTCTATGGATCTTGTAGGATCAATAAGAATAGGTGATACTCATTAAAATACAAGTCACAATTCTTAAAGATTTTGTAGGATGAATAAGAACAAATAATTCTCATTAGAATATGAATTGCGGTTCTTTTGATCTGCACTCACCGGAAACTTGCTGAACAAGAAGGAACCTGTATTTGATGGGATGCAAACGGCATGGCTTTGATACCAATGTTGTAATCTAATGGAGAGGAGATTGTATATACTTTGGATACAATCCAGTAGCGGAAGAAGTTGAATCGTGCTTGCACCCATGTCGCAAAGAAAGAAGGTTGATTCGTTGGAGGGGAACACCAATGCTTATCGCAACACCAATGCTACAAGAGTGATGGAGAACTTCCACACTATAAACTCTTACATGAAAAGAGAGAAAAAATGAAGAGAGAGAAATGAATGCGTGTATAAAGCTTTTACAAAGTGTACTCACGTTTTTGGCATAGACCCCGATTTATAGAGTAGTTGTATGACGAGTTTTAGTCTAATTAGAACTCCTATTTTCATTAGAACTTATCTATAATACATTGGATAAGTCTTAGAAGAGTTCTGGGTGTGTTTGGATGCCCACGTGGATGTCCAAGTCAACTCAAATTCTATTGTTTTGAAATCGAAACTCAAGCAATACGCAATCATTGTGGGCATTAAATGTACCTTTTATCTATTTTAAAATATTTTATTTGAACAAAGTTACAAAAAAACCCCTTAGTTGTGATTCGAGTTATAACTTTGAATTCCAAAAGTTGCGAGTAGATAGTTAATAAATTAAATGAGCTTGTGTAAGCCTCAGTTAGGTTAGCAAAACTAATAAAAGACTTAATTAATCATTAATTTGATTAAGTAAAATGTGAGTTGAGATTAATTCTCCTTAAGATAAAATTATCCACTAGAATTAAGTTTAATTGTATGGTTTATATGTGTAAAAGATGATTGCTAGAATAATACAATCTTTTGATTTGAGGACATAGATTTTGGCATTGAGTTCTGACTCATAGGGTGAGATAATTTCATAACGTGTGTGTGCAATATTTATAAATCCCTAATTAACTGCATAATGCTTATACTAATATGTTAAAAATAGCTTCTAAGAACGTGATAGCTGACCTAACAAAAATGGAGAAATTGGATGAGAATAACTATGATGTGATATAGAAAAATCCACTATCTCCTAGAAAAGCAGAGTGTGCTCGAAATATTGACGACCAGTATGGTGGTTCCTAAAGAAGGGATCACAATGCAATATATACGAGATATGAAGTAATATTAAAACTGACTCAAAAGAGATTAATGTATGTATTTTACTATGCTTAGCGCAATGCACAACGATTTCATTGGGTAGTTTGAAGAATGCAAAACTGTCAAAGACATGTGGGAATACCTGAAAATGTCTTTTGCTAGTACTTCAACCACAAGGTTGATGATCATGACTTTTAGGTTCGAGACATATAAGATGAATTCTAACTTGACAATGCTTGAGCATCTTAGGAAAATGTCTCAAATTATAAGAGACCTGAAGAACGCTGACAACAACTTGTTTGATGAGCAACAAATTCTGGTTGTTTTAAAGTCACTGCCTAATTTATGGGAGCAAATGAAGCTCTTGATGTCATACAACGAAATCATCATGACTTTTACTAAGTTGGTGTGTCATCTAGAGCTTAAGGCTAAGCATTGATTTGCCAGGGGTGAAGGCGAAGCTTTGTTTGCCTAATGAGGCAAGAAAAAGTCTTTCAAGCCTAAATGTAAGACTAAAGGAAAAGCTTTGAATAAGGCAGGATACGATGGATTGGGTCCATAGAAGGGCAAATGTGTGAAATGAAAACGTGGAGCTAAAGACAAGACCAAAGTAAAGTGTTACAATTGCCATAAGTTGGGCCACTTCGTTCGTGAGTACACTGATCCGAAGAAAGTATGGATTGTTATTCTTCCTAAACCTTAAACCTTTGTTTGTTCTATGGTTTTTGTTGCTCATTTACTAATATCATCTTGGGTTGTAGATTTAGGAGCAACAAAACACGTTGTTAGGGATTATGTAAGGTTTGTAGAGTTTCATTGAATTTCAAGGGGCAACCAGAAGATGTACATGGGGAACAACATATGTGATGATGTACTTGGAGTTGGAACTTACTAACTACGATTACAAACGTGGCGCATGTTGATCTTATATGATATACATTATGTTCTTGAAATTTAGAGGAATTTGCTTTTAGTTTTTGCATTAGTTGATCTAGGTTTTAGCTTTCAATTTTTAGTTGATAAAGTTAGTATTTCCTTGGATTCAGTCTTATATAGCCATAGATATATAATGGATGGTTTATTTTTATTAGATATAGATGATTCTTCTATTGCTTCATATACTTGTTCTAATTTTACTTCAATAACTTCTTGTGATGATAATGTTATTTACAATTAAGTAAAGTGACACACTAGACTAGGACATATTGGACATAATAGGATAAACAATTTAGCTAGAGAAGGCCTTCTAGGCCCTCTCTAGCTAAAGTAGATCTTATTTGTGAGCATTATCTAGTTGGGAAGTTAAGTAGAAAGCCTTTTGGAAAAAAGCAGTTCGTGCAACTGTTGTCTTAGAGTTAGTTCATTTCGACATCTGCGGACTTTTCAATGTAAGGACACAAAACGATGCCTATTATTTCATTACATTTATTGATGACTACACACGATATGGTTATCTCTATCTAATATTGCATAAGTCTGAAACATTAGATTGCTTTAGGAAGTAAATGTTAGAGGTTGAAAATCAATTGGATCAAATGATTAAAACCTGAAGGATTGACTGTGGATGCGAGTACTTATCAGAGTCATTTAAAGAGCTTTGTGAAGAAAAGACATTCGTAGATAGTTACTTTACAATAGAATGATGTAGCATGAAGAAGGAATCACACACTTCTAGATATGGTGAGGTCTATGATGGCGTATGAGAACCTTCCAATAAGTTTTTGGGGGGATGCATTATTGACTGCGGCCCACATCCTCAATAGAGTGTCCACCAAGTCTGTTCTTACCATTCCTTATGAGTTATGGACTGAGATAAAACCTAATCTAAGTCACTTGCGTCTCTGGAGGTCGATGGGTTTTATTCACATACTAGTACAGAAAACTGGTAAGTTTGACATGAGAATAAAAAATGGTACCTTGATAAGGTATTCTGAACTATCTAAGAGCTATGTCTTTGTCCATGAACAAGAGAATGATGGGTTCATAGAGATATAATTATGAGATGTTGATTTTATCGAGGATGAATTCCCAAATAGGAAAAGAGTTCAAATGACTTTAGACTTTTATGAGATGGAAGAGTCTGAAGGTGGTTCTCAAGAGACACCTTTCACTAAGCTTGGTGAAGGTGAGAGAAGTCTGACTTCTAGTGAACCAAGGATTGCTAATGGTAATGGGAGCATACCAAGTGGGAGTGCTTCGGCTAGTGGGAGCACACTGCTTGATGAGATGGCAGATCCTGAGCTATGGATAAGCAAACGTAGGGTAGTACCTCTTCGTCGTTTTGCGATTGAGGGGGAATCCTTCATGTGTACTTCTATTGATGATGATGATGAATCAAGTTCTCATAATGATGCTCTCTCATCACCTGCTTCAAGGGAGTGGACAACTGCTATACAGATTAAATTAGTTCCATGGAGAAGAACCAAGTCTGGGAACTTGTTGATCTTTTACTAAACCACAAGACTATTGAGAACAAGTGGGTTCTATAAGTCAAGGGTACATCAGATGAGACTATTGAGAAGTATATGGCCCAATGGTGAATGGTTATACCCAAGTGGAGGGTATAGACTATGAGGAGACATTCTCCTCAATGGTGAGATTTATCTCAATTCCCCTTATTTTAGCCATGGTCGCACATTTAAACTTGGAACTCTATCATATGGATGTGAAGACTGCATTTCTCAATGGAGAAGTAGATGAATAGATCTTTATGGATTAACATGAAGGCTTCGTTGTAGAAGGACAAAAGGTGCAAAGTGTGCAAGCTCAAGAAATTCATCTATGGATTGAAGTAATCGTCTAGGCTATGGTTTTCCGGTTCAGTTGAGCCATAGTTAAGTATGCCTTCATGATGATCAAGGAAGACCATTGTGTGTATGTCAAATGATCTAATAAGAGTTTTTTGATTCTTTTGTATGTTGACGACATTTTATTGGCTTGAAATGATATACGAATGATTGTCTCCACTCAAAAATGACTCTCTCAACTTTGAGATGAAGGACTTTGGCGAGGCAAACTTTGTGCTCGGGATTAAAATAACCCATGATCTCTCTAAGAGGTTCCTTGGTTTGTCTTAGGAGACTTACATCAAGAGAATGCTAGAGCGATTCTCCATACAAAATTGCATGTCCATTGATACTCCCATCCTGAAGGGTTATACTTTGAACCCGAACATGTGTCTAAGCATGAATATATAGTTGAAACATATTTAAAACATTCTTTATGTAAGTGTTATTGGTAGTCAGATATATGCTATGATGTGTACTTGACTGGACATTAGCTTTGCAGTAGGATTGGTCATTCATTACCAAAGCAATTCTGGGTTATCGCATTGGAGGGTAGTAAAGTAGATTCTTTGATACTTGCGTGAGATTGCGGACTATATGCTATGCTTTCAGGGAGTAGACTTAGTGCTATGAGGTTATAGTGATGCAGATTGGGGTGGCGATTTGGATGAACGGAGATCTACAATTGGCTACACTTTTCTCTTAGTAGGATAAGTTGTTTCTTGGAGTAGTAAGAAACAATCATGTATCGCCTTATCCATAATGGAATCGGAATACATTGCCAGTAGGGCCATTGTGTAAGAAGTTGTTTAGCTCCGTAGGTTCCTTTGGCGACTTGCCATCATATAGAGTGCCAAAAATTCCATTACGATTCATAATGATAACATGACATCATTAGCATACGCGAATGACTCTAAGTATCATGGATGAACCAAACACATTGGCATACATTATCACTTTGTACGAGACATGGTTGCATGACAGGAAGTAGTCCTCAGACATTTTTATGAGTCAAATGATTGTTGACCCTCTTACTAAGCTTATTCCTAGGGATATGTTTTAGGCTAATGTGAGAAGTATGGGACTCCCTAAAATTTAATGTTTTGTTTTTTAGTATAGGACTATTCATATTTGGTTTATGATAAAATACCTCTGGGATTTGTAGATATTTATTTATTTAATAAGATGATCATATTGATTTGTAATTTCATGTTGTATGGATTGTTGATTGACATGATTAGTTGCACACATTAGTACCATGTGATTAAACATATGGTGTGATTTGCCATCAGGTTTAGGTTGTATACTCACACCAGGATTGCCCTGACGCATGATTTGTGAGCATGATGAGTTATCGAGCGTATTGTTGATGCTTATACTAGCTTTTATCACAATAGAATGTGAGCTAAGCATGTGTTTATGATATTGCCTCGATTGGAGTCAGGAGCAGGTTCTAGGTGAATCAACGTAATATATCGTGATATATGCTTGTATACTTGAGAAATCTGGTTGTGATACTCTAATCAGGAGGAAGATAAGGCGATTGGATTATGAGAGCTCGAGCCAGGTGTAGGAGAGAGCGATTGGATTAAGACCCGTATGGTATTGAGAAATTGATGAACTCTTAGTGAGCTCTACCATAATATGCATTTCATACTGCATGAGTTGTTACGACTGTGGCTTACATATGTAAGTGAACTAATTCCCTGTGTTTTTTATATTGTGACTTTGGTCATGTAGGCATTTATGCCCTTATAGACTCATGATTATATTGTGAGGTTAAGGCTTGATGATTGCTACTTTAGTATGTTTTCTATGACCATGAGTGATTCGGTCTAAAGGGATGTGGCTGGGATAGAGGTTAGGTCAAGACCTAGTAGCATGAGGGCCGAGGAAGACGATTTGATACATCCGTTGACAATTGTGTATGCACAAGCCTATGGCTGCGTTTAGATGATTAGTTGAATCAAACCAATTTTTCTAAAGGTTAAAATATGTTTTTCAAACTTGATTTATCCTTGTAAAAGGCTTGTGGCGAATACTGAAAGTTAGCGTTGTTCTGAATATAGACTCCAAAGGAGATAGAAAATGCACAACTTGATGTGAAAAACCAGTCGAGGGCATGGTTGAATTGTTGGAGATGAGATTTATTTCTTTCAGTTATATAAACATATAATTTAGTAAGGTGCTCTCTCTTAGAGATCACAACTCCCATTGGTTGCACATCGTATTTCCTTGTATGTGATACATGAAGGATGGAGAGTATAGGAGCAATGAGATTAATTGATATGCCACACTATGGACGAGTGAGAGATGTTAGAGTTTGAGTTGACTTGGACGTCCATGTGGGCATCCAAACACACTTAGAACTCTTCCAAGACTTGTTTAATGTGTTGTAGATGAGTTGTAGTTGGACTAAAACTCCTCCCACAAACCCTCTATAAATAGGGGTCCATGCCAAAAACATGAGTACACTTTGTAGAAGCTTTTGGCAAGTGTTCTCTTATCTCTCTTTCTGTAAGGGTTTACGGTGTGGAAGTTCTCCATCACTCTTGTAGTGTTGGTGTTCTGGTCTAACGGATCAGCCTTCTTTCTTTGCGATGTTGGTGCAAGCGCGGTTTGACTTCTTTCGCTACGGGATTGTCTCTAGGGTGTGTACAATCTCATCTCCTTTGGATTACAACTTCAATTTATACAGTTAACGTGTCCGAAGATTCTGCTATAGTATATCTTTTCCCCTTTTTATATTGTTTTATTTATGCTGAGGCCGATGAATGAGTGGCCACTAGAATGGACAACTTACCATCTAATTTTAGTTCTCTTGCGTTGACAGAAATGGAATGGGATGTAAGCAATCAGGTGGAGATGTCAACTGCTAGTAATCATAATCTGAAGCAGCGAGATTTTCAGCATGCGGAAATGTTAGACACCAATTTGAGGTCTGGTGGTGGAATCTCTTCTTTGTTGGCAAAAAGAAATGCACTAGTGGAGGATCAGCAACACCAATTCATGGCATTTTCTGGGGAGGATTCAAGCCATCACATGACTCAATCTTCGGTTGTGAGTGCAACATGTGCCACTACGATGTCGGTCTATTCAACATCTGCACCCATGTTAAATTCGACGGCCTACAGTCGACGAGACAGTGGCTCTCATATGGGCATAGAACCTTTGGAAGAAATCAATGTGAATCCTCGACCTATAACTCAGGGGGATTCTGCTCAGCCATCTTGTCCTACATTTCAGTGCACCAACGGGACTGTAGTTGACCAGACAGCTGTTCCAACTCAAGCGTCTGGTTCTGCTTTTGGGACCCCTTTGGGAGTTAATGATCACAGTCTGTCAAAGGGACAGCAAGACTGTGTGTTGAAGGAAAGTGACAGGTTGCATGAGGGATCTGTTGACTGCGGAAAGGGTTCTTCTCATTTTGATTATATGTCAACTAAAGGGAGAGGGATTTCAGGTAATGTTCCTGATGTACAGTCTCAGGCTCCATTGACAAGAAACTCATCTTCAAATGTGAAATCGGAGTCTTCTAAATCAGAAAAACCAGAAAAGGCTGTAAGTGGAAAAGGGGCATCGGTTTCTCGTAAAAAAAATCACGATGCTGACTTGTTCTTTAAAGTTAATGGGAAGCTTTATCAAAAGCTTGGCAAGATTGGGAGTGGAGGAAGCAGTGAGGTTTACAAAGTCATATCATCCGATTGTACAATTTATGCCCTTAAGAAGATCAAGCTTAAAGGTCGTGATTATTCTACTGCTTATGGGTTTTGCCAGGAGATTGAGTATTTAAACAAGCTGAAGGGAAAGAACAACATCATACAACTTATTGACTATGAGGTACAAAACTACAACTGCTTCCAATTCCAATCAATCACTCTATGTCCTTGATGTGATTTTTTTTTTTTGCTGTGTAATTCTATTAATGTTTACATTTACAGTTAATTTGGACAAAATTGCTCATACATACACCTTTGACTGAATGACTGTACTCTCACCAAAAACAGAAGAAATCACTTTGACTAATCTAGCTCATTACATTTCTCGTAGGAAAGAGTAGAGGCCAATGCATAGCATTATGAATAGAGTGCAGCTGAGCTATGTTATTTCAGTATTAATGGATAAATTGAACATTTGTACTTCAGATGAAAAGGTTTGGCTGATGACCACACTTTAAAGAAGAGACGATTGGGAGATGTACTTTCTAATCTTGTTTCATATAGATGAATTCACACAAACGAAACTCATAACATCTCTCTTAGTAAAACTCTAACTCCTTTTTAAAAAGTTTCAACAACCATGATTACATTCTATGGAAGTATGAATAGGGGAAGTGACCTTTTTTTGTAACATATTGAAAGTGCCACAGTTTGGATGGGGGGTGGGGGTGGGGTGGCTTCCAACAAACCTCTTTCATTTTCGGATTGTCCAATCGAACTGTGAGTGGTTCAATTCATAAACGATCCTTTGTTTAAAATGTCCAAAAATTTTCTATAACATCCCAAATATTATTAAAAGGGTTTTTATGAAAAAATTAGGAGAAAAACAGTGATTGCAAGCATGTTTAGTGCATGATGGCCAGTGCACGAGGCTCCTGCTAATGTGGGGTCTGGGGAGGGCAAGATGTATGCAGCCTTACCCCCATTTCTGGAGAGGCTGTTTCCATGACTTGAACCCGTGTGCTGCTTGTGCAAGTGTGCTAACGTGACTGCTTGTTTACCAAAATTCTGGGATTCATTAGTCCTGAATTGTTAAGGTATTTGATGCAGTGTGGTGTCTATTAGATTCAGCTGAACTGAACCTTTTAATCAGGGATATAAATCTGTTTTGTTGAGAGTTCCATTTTATCCAGAAAGTCCAGATTAATACTTTTGAGTTTGCTGAGCACTAGGTTTGATTTCTTAGGTTTGAATCTATTCTTGGGCCCGTTACTCACAAGTTTGCAGCAACCCCACAAGCTGTCCTGCATCAGGTGGTCTAGGGAAACCTTGATTGCTATGAGTTAGCGTTTTCAGAGAGGGGGGGGGGTGGGCTTGTATTTTGTTCTTTCTTTTGTTTGCCTTTGTTTTCCTTTTCACTCTTCTTGTGAATTTGTGTGCTTCTTTTCTCTTAATGAATTTCTATTGCTTTCTTCTTTAAAAAAATCAAATTTAAAATGAAAAAAACCATACTTTTTTTTTTCTAAAGACATGTTAGGTAAAAATCTTATTTTTGGATGCCCAAAATCCATAGATTTAGGTACAAGATCAAGAATAGGATAGAGTGAAAAAATCAAGGTTTGAGTGTTTAGGAGAGAGAGTCGTCATCTGAATTGTATTCGGGTGACACTAAAGATGCAATTTGTGTGAATTGAATGATCCTTGTAGTGGTTTGTTTGATCCTGAGTCGGATTGGATGATCCACAGATGGACCGAATGATGATAAAGAGGGATTATATGATCCTGTTAATGGATTGGACAATCCTTAGATTGCCTAGGGTTGATCCCGAGTTGGATTGAACAATCCAATTCAGGATCGTACGAGTATTAAAACCTTTGGTTTGATCATTATGCTCAACTTTTGGACATCTACATCGATGGATTTGATCCCAGCCTTTAGTTTAAAGATTTAGTCTCTGTCAAATGTTCTGTTGATCCCTTTATATGAGGTTGTACCTCTACCTATTTCCACTCATGTTAAATTTAGCTCCTTCATAAAGGTTTAATCAATACTGTATTTGCCACAGGTTGCTTTGATAAATGCATCATTGGCACATTCTTTTTTCTGGACATAGTATCATTTAACATGCTTTAATCTTTGTTGATTTCTGCCTCTGTTTTAAAAATCAGGTGAGTTATAGCGAACTGATTCAATAAAGATCCATATAATCCATAAGAATTTCTAAAGAAATTTATCAAATCGAGAGGACTGTTGTCATTTAATCCAAATGGAGCAGTAGTGTTACACCTAGACTAATGATCCAACTTAATGAACCAAAAATCCATGGTAGCTTTACTTGCAAGTATACAAG
>JAOXJP010095787.1:0-14543 GCA_025762735.1 Platanus orientalis | reverse complement strand
CCGACTAATCGTTAGCACCAGTGCGAGGGACGAATCTGTCTTAAGGACATAGTGTCTAACACTAGCCTTGATCTACTCAAGTGAAGTTACATCATCCGGATCAAGTAAGTATTTCATTTGTTTTATTTTATTTTATTTAGTAAATTTCGTAGTTTATAGTAGAGTGCACATGTATGTAGAATACTGAAATAACAATACAAAACTAACAATAAATACTATTGATGTTGGATTTTGGGGGGTTTTCCTCATAATAAAGAGAATAGAAAAGCACATAACAAGCGTTTGTTTTTCTATTTCAGCTTAACTAAACCTTATATCATTTTAATATCCAGGTGAATTTTTATGGAAAAAACAAAATCCATGGGACAAGTTAGATGTCACCGGAGTTCAATTCTTATTTCCCACAAAACATTAAAAAAACATGCCAACAGTTAGATATCACCGGATTGGGAATAGGGAGGCTGCTATGTTTTTGTAAGAAAAAAAGAAGAAAGAGTCAAATAAAAATTGACATACCAAACACATTTTCGGTGACTATCCAGATCTTGAGCTTGAATGCCGGAGAACATTGTAAGAATCCAAGAAATTCAGTTTTTCCTTTTCTTGTTCATGCAGGTGAAAGAAGAAGGGGAGGGATTAGTAGCACCCCCAAAACCTCTCACCATACCCCCCAATCTCACCAGCACCCTTTTTCTTCTCATCACACCTCCTACTCTACCTAAAATACCCTCATTTCCCTCTCATTTTCTCACCCCATCCCCCATTCTCTCTTCTTCCTATCTTCTCTCTTCCCTTACGTAAAACTCTCCTCTCTTCTTCCTCTCTTCTCTCTTGTTCCTCATTTCTCTCTTCTTCCTCTCTGTTTTGTTTCTCCTCTCTTACCTCTTCCGGCTACCGCCACCACCACGCACGAACCCCCTCATCCGCCCCCTCTGCCTCTGCCCCTTCCTTGCCGCCACCCCCTTTTCTGGAGTAGCCTTCGTCCGCCAGTCCCCCCCCACCACCCTCCTTCCACTGTAGGTAAGTTTTTTTTTTTTTTTAGCTTGGTTTCATTTGGACCTCTAGGTCCAAACAGACCCAATTCCTTTTTTTTTTTTTTAATAATTTTTTTTGTGTCTAAAATGTTGAGTTGTATCGTTCCTTTTCTATCTTGTTGTGATGGCCAATTCAATTTGCAACAAATATAGATGCTGACACTTCCCGCACCTCTCGTGTACATCGACGGCATCGGCCAGGAGAAATCTCTAGCCAAAGGTCAAGAGCGTCCACCGAACCATTAAAAGCATCAATGTCTCATCAAGTAGATGAGAACTTAATGTATTTATAATCCGAAGAGGCTGAGGCTGATGAGGCTCCCGTTTTTGGAGCTTCTGAAGACCCTACATTATTAATAAACTTCAAGACACACGTTGTTGTGGCAATCTGGTAATGAGATGTATTATAATTATTTGTATTTATTATTGTTATTCAATGTCATTAATTTCCAATGTTTATATTTATTACTATTATTAACACTGTTTGTTTTTATTGCAAAAGTAGGAACCACTTAAACACTTAGCACACACCTAAAAGATTAATGAGTGGATGTTTGAGACTGAGAATCCTCCCAATGAGATGTTCCGAGTAATGATCGCTACTTCCAACCTGTACCCCTTGATCTCAGCATTGTATAAGTTTGTGAACAAGGTACTAGTGTTAGTGTTTGTGGAGAGATGGTATCCAGAGACTAACACTTTCCACATGGTATTTGGGGAGATGACGATTACCTTGGAAGATGTCTCTTCTCTATTGGGGATTCCAGTTGTTGGTCCGGTTATCTCAATTTCTGAGGAGAAGCTATCATTGAGGGATGCGGTCAGTTTTGTGTATACCGAGCTAGGAGTGTCACCCCAACATGCGAAAGAGGAGCTTCATGCCATTCGGGGTATGTCTGTGCAGTTGGAGTGGCTAAAGACTTTGTTTTGAAAGGTTAATGACTACAATGATCCCAGCCAAATTTAGTGTTCAGCTAAGGCTTACTTGTTATTTTTATTGGATTATACACTATTCGTGGACAAGCCTTCTACGTGGGTGTCAGTTGCGTATATGAAGTTATTGACAAATCTATGAGAAGTGCGGGACTATGTGTGGAGTACTATAGCCCTAGCCTATCTCTATCGTTGGCTGGGAATGGCGAGTTAAGTGGGTGTGAGATAGATGACAGGCTACATCACACTGTTGAAGGGACTTTCCTCACCTCACACCTAATTGTAATCTATCTTACACCAGAAATGAGTTGCGAGTCTATAGATAGACTTCGTTGAAAGAGACTAGGCCACTTGGAGATATCTTATGGGTCATGTGAGAAACATTTGATACATTAGGCGTTAATGAGGTATTACATTAAACATACAGTTGTTTACGTTAGTTACGTAGATCCTTACTTAAGTTATATAGATTTAACTATGACCTTGATTACTTAATTAATGTTCATTTGAACTTATTTTTGTAGGTGTGTTGGACCCCATACGATGACCCTGGCTTCCAAGCACAATATCCATTTACTGATATTGCATTCTATCATGGCATACTAAAGTGCCTTGATTAATTTGGTTAAGCCTTACCATCCGGACTGGGTGCTGAGACAATTCAGTCGGATTGAGTGCATTCTTTCCCCTCCATTGGCCCCACGAAAATGTTTATGTGGTGCCTCACCCAATCAGTATTGGGTGGAGTATCCATACATAGATAGGATGTGAAAAAGTTAGGATAATCACATGCTCAGCAATAGGGCATAATCAGTTGAAGTTGCATTTCTTAGAGAGTGTACCTCAGAGTACCTGCATTGGTATGCACGTGTGTCCTACCAGTATGTGAAGAACCCTAAGTTCTGATCCACGTATGATATCGGTTAGTCTTCAAACCCTAGCGCACCCTCGATGCCAGCTAATCCATATCATATACGTGCATTGGGACTTCTGGATCCTATCATCGAATGTGGTGTTGGTTCTACACCTCTAGATGACATGTTTTATGTGATTGAGGAGACTATACACTTGCTTCTTGACATTGTGTTAGATCCAGCTGCTACTCCCACTGATCCCCAGGCTCCCACTGCTTCAGCTGCTTCTGATAAGCACACTATCTGCACTTTCTTTTGCAAGCGCCATAATGACAGAAATTATAGATGAGCGAGAGAGAGAGATATGTAAACATAAACTTTTTTTGAAGAACATACATTTTCCTATCTTTGTATAGGGGATGACCACATTTGAATGATCAACTTTTATTGATATCATTTGAGTTAGTCGTAATTATTATCTTATCCTTCTTTGTGTCAACTATGATGAGATGGACCATCTAATCCTCTTGTATTTTGTTTCTTAATATTAGTTTTTGGTAGGTTTACTTAAGATGCTTAACTGTCACACTTTAGTTGATGGGCAACTGCAAACCATTCCCAATTCCTTAACAACAAAAATTTGACACATTAAACTACTTCCACTTCAAAGTTGGAAATTAAAGTGAGCAACCCATATCCCCCTTAAACAAATATAATACACACCAAGGGGATAAAAAATGTCAAAGTTTACAGGTTATAAGCTCCGTCAACAAAAAGCAACATGGTAATTCCGGCACTAGGACACCTCTAGCAGACGTCACCCCACCATGGCTCCAAGATGTGTCCAACATGTCATCGAACTTCATGAGCTAGGTCTGTTCAGACCTACAGGTCCGAATAGACCCAATTCCTTTTTTTTTTTAATCATTTTGGTTTATGGGAGGTTTCTTTTTTGGCATAATGCCCCAAGAGTTCATGAAGTTTAATGACATGTTAGACATATCCTGGAGCCATGATGGGGTGACTTCTGTTAGAGGTGTCCCAATGCAGGAATTACCACAATTACATGAGAATGTGAGAAGTTCGATGTTCTTATGTTAAGGTGGGGGCTATATATATGGACTACCCTTTTTGTTTCATGATGACCTTGTGAACAGGAGACTTATCCCTCCATATAACCTTGTCTCTTGATACACACTACGGAATTTGATCAGTTCTTATAAGCCTACCGCAAAGTATACAAAAGCTTTGGGTCTAGTATGATGACCACTAGGGACATTATTTAGAGAATTAGTTTAGGAAAGTGGGTCCAATTTACTGAACAGTGGTTCTTTATTTTCTTCGAAAGTTACCTTTTTTAGTGCATATTCCATTGATTTTTCAAAAATGTCTACTACCATGCTTAAGAAACTCATGAAGGCGTTACTAAATACAACATATATTTATTACAAAAAAAACCATTAAACTACAATCACTGAATACATCAATCATCTAAATCTAGCATCTCTTGAGTAGCAACATCTGAACTAACGTCTCTGAATTGTTGTATCCAAGGTTGATATGTTGGAAGCTCCCATACAATTGTAATGGGATCTCGATATCAATACAAGTTTGTCGCTATAAGCGGAATAAGATGACCCGGCAATAATAAGACCTACAAAAATATGGTAACATTATGTAATATTCACAACATTTGGAATAACAACATCATAGAATGGGCGACAACAAATACCTGAATGAAATGATTTCCATTCACAAACCCAATAGCAATTTCTTGGCGTGTAGATGCAAACAATGGATGTGATCTAAGTGGCATCAATATCACTTATTGCATGCTCAAGTGATATACGACAACATTGTAACATGATGCTATGAGATGTCCGCAGTCTAACATGGTTATCCAATAGGCATATCCTAGGCAGTCATCAAGGCATGATAGTAGTTGAATCATCTCATCAACTTGCTCACAACTTTCATATATCTTCTTATAATGTGAGAGATGACTCAACAACTCATTTAGCAAATTCATTCTTATCTCCTGTTAACCGTCTTTTGGATATTCCAACAATCTAGCAATTATCCTAAATCCACAATTTCTATCATCCACCACATCTCTAGTTAATCCAATATAAGGCCTTAACCTTACGGGAAATGCCTAAATAAATAATATCGATCTTTGTTTTGTCACTAGACGGGTTTGAAATACCTACAAAATAAAGTAGGAAACAAAATATGTTAAATAAATAAACACATCATAATTTACATTGTTATTAAAATGTTGGGTTTACCTTCTCCTTCGGTCTCCTCTGAGGTTGTGGTTGTCAGGATTGTAACGGAGTGTCAATTGTACTTGTAGTTAAAGGTGGGGAATGACTATCCTACACTGAATATCAATTTTCTAATGTAGACAATTCACACCGTATAGATGTGTCAATCTTCGCGTGTAGGTGACCTCACACAGTTGTCTTCACCTCTGGTTTCATCAAATGTAAACTGTCTAGCGCTAATATCTTTCTCAACTTCTTCAGCATTTGTAACTTTCTTATGGGATCGTATTCATTGAACTATTGCACAAACATCTCCAAGTCATGAGTACAATCCAAATGTTGCCCTGACTGGGTTAAGGTACTTAGCATGTCAATCTTACACCAATGTGGATATATAGAATCAAGGGGAATTGGGCAACCTACTCTTATGTACTGTGTAATCTCATGTGCACATGGAAACCTATATGTTCTTTGACAAACACAACCACATACATCAACATCAACACTAATGAAGTTGGCCTACTTCACCTTAGAGAAAACTATTCCATCGCCTTTATGAAAATGTTGCTTCAAAGATCTTTAAATGCGGAAGGCTTGAAGTTGTGTTGGACAACTGTGTTACTCTTCTCAAAAGATGTTTTATGCTTGTATGTTGCAACTAAAGTAGCATATGTATATTAGTCCAAGAAGACTCAAAATATCTTTTACTCAATATGAGTTACCTCTTTTAGCTTTGCATACCCACTCTCAACCCTATTCATCATAGTTGTCCTAAAATGCATCCATCGATCAGTCCAAGCAGTCACAAATCTATCTCTATATATATTTAGCCAATTGCTTCGCAGATATCCGAGTGCATCCGGATACATGCTGAATTTGTGATTCAATGATGCAAGATTTTGAAAGTATTCTTCTTCGGTCGCTGATAACATCAATAGCTTCCAACTCATGATGAACCTGTCCCAGTTCTCTTTTGTCAAAAACATTTTCTTACACTTTGTAAGAACATTCTTATTGATGTGTCATCTTCACAATAAATGTGTAATAGTAAGAAATACTATAGAGATTGTATTCATCAAAGCCACCTCCGTGTCTGTCACAATAGCATGAGGATGAACAGTATCACCCATTGTACCACACCAAACACTCAATGCCCATATGAAGTTATCTTCTCTCTCATATTGGAGATATACAAAGGCTACAACAAAGGTCATGTCAGTGGATGTCAATCCAACAATCTCCAAAAGGGACATACGATACCTATTCATCTTGTAGGTGCAATCCATGATCAAAACATGTGAAAATGCACTTAGCAATTCCAAACTAAGTAGATGTGCCCAAAACAAATCAGTCATGGTCTCGGTATCATTTTTTTCTATGCCACTCAATGTATCCATGCTCTGCCAACTGTCCTAGTAGTTGCTGCATTTTGAGATCTCCCACCCTTCTCCATTATTCTATATCTATGTCGTGCATGTATACTATTTTCATTATGGTAACATTTAAGGGGTCTCTTTGTTTCAGTGCAGCCAAAATATCCTTTGGTCGTATCACACCCTTGGACATGCCAACCAATAACGAAGTCTCTTCTTCTGACAGTCTTTTGGCATATGAATGCCCCTCGAGATGATCCACCACCAAATGATTATGTACACCACGCACTACTAACAAAATCCAATCATCATTAGTGGATAGCTTTTTACCTTTCAATTCAAACGGATATCCACATTTTTTGGTACCTAACACCACATGTTTTTTTATCTTGATTCACATTTTTCTTAGGCTCTCTATATTGCCCACTCCTCTCACATGCAAGGGTAATTCTTGGTTTCTTTAAGGAAGCACCAAAATTTGATTTCTTAGTCACAATTATGAAACCATTTCTTCACCCAATTTTGACTGCCCACTTATATAAGTCTGCTCGACTCTTGAATATCTATACAAAAAGTAATAACATAAAAATCGAAGCACAATAACTCAGAAAATCTTCGCACAATAACTCAAAAAAATTCAAAAAGCTTTACCTCATGTGTGATAAACTCACTTGAATAATCCATTACCATCTCAGCGGAAACCTTACTGAATTAGCTCAAAACATCACCCTATAATTGGAACATCACAAAAAAATATCAATATATGGATTCAGAAAAAAAAAAAAAAAAAAAAAAGTACAAGGCTTTTGACGGGTTTTGTTCGGACCTCAAGGTTAGAACAAACTGGGTTTCATTCAAACCTTGAGGTCCAAACAAAACCTACTCCGTTTGGACCTATAAGTCCGAACAAGAGGCGGGAAAAATTTTGCAAAACCCAAAATACGTACCGTAGATCGATTTCCTTGCTCCGATTCGATTCTTTGATGATCCATTGGGTCATTACAATGCTTTTAAATAACAATGTGGGTCAAAAAATACTAGGGTTTATCTTAGAGAAAGAGAAGAAACGAATGAATTTTTTTATTTTTGAAGGATGCTTTGAGGGATTAATGAAGGGGGAGGGGGTGTAGAGAGAATTTTTGTGTTTTGAGTTTTGGGTTAAAAGGGTTAGGAAGATCATTTTACTCGTGGGCATGGATTGGAATTTTGAAAAGTTTTTAAAAGGGGCTGTGATGAGTAGTTTTGGGGGTGCCATTAGTCACTCCCAAGAAGAAGATGACAAGAATCCCTTTTTGTTTTTTACTTTCTACTTTTTTTTTTCCTCTTACATGCAGTTATGCATAACTATACGCACAACAAATTGGGTTAATCAAACCTTGGTCAATCTTGATGATGATGTGGCACCTTTTAATGCTAGCTTGAAAGATCCTCTCAAGCATCTGCTTGAGACAATCCCAAGTGCAATTGCATTGAAAGAGTATAAATGTTCAACAAGAAATTAAATATCTTGAAATTCTAAGAGGATATGTCCAATTAAGAATTTGTTGGATTGAAATTCTAAATATATAGATATATATATTATTAAGATTTTTATTATCTATGAAAGAACATTTTATATGGTCAAACCAAATTGTATATTAATCGATAATGGTTAATAATAAATGAGTAGGGGCCTACTAGAACTTAATCCTCTAACGACTATCATAGGATATTCTTTAGTGTTATGGATTTCATTGTAATATGTTAATAGATATGACTATAATTTCTAGAAGTCTTAAGATATTTTTATAGATAAAACTCAATGGAGTTGTTTGAATTGTATAAGTTCTTCAGCTATTTTCTAAGTTGATGTTGTAGTACACTTTATTTTTAACGATATTGTTAATAAAGTAAGACCCCCTGTAACACCAAATTTTGTTGTCTCCCAATGGACTAAAATTGACATTCAAATTACTCAACTTTAGGACTGGTTTATTATTTTATGTTGTAGGGGACTATCTCTCTAAATCTCCCTCAGAAAATTTGTTAATTATTGTTGCATACATATAGCAACAAACCTTTGATTATTCTCTTGTAATGAAAGTTGTAAACCAAGCAAAGCATGCATAAAAGTAAAGAAAAGAAGAAGGAAAAATGAATGAAATGAAGCTTTTCATTAAAATTTTGTCTGGAATACAACCATGTATATATTGAACACGCTCTTCTACATTATAAGAACATTACAAATAACCCTTAACTTACCTAGTTTCAGCCATATCTCTTTATTCCGAAGCTTATGTTGTCATCCTTGAATCTTGCAGAGGTTTGATGGACATGTGATCTTCAATAGAATATAAAAGCATAAACTTGGAGAAGCTTAAAACTTGAAGTATATAGGTACTTGAATGTTGAATGTGAAGGTTTCTTGAAAGTTCTTGAATGCTCACAAGTAAGTGAGAGAAGAGAGTATGTTGAAAAGCTTGTCCAACGTGTGAGAGGTTAGGTATGTATAAAGTGGACTATGATTGGACTTGAACTCCTTCTACGAGTCCAATTGTAGCTTGTTTGTAGCCTTGTTTGGCACCTAAAACTTAGGAACATGTTGTTCTTCAACTCCTTGCATATTTGGGAAACCTAATGATGTGGCTACTTGTGTGTCGCTCATTCAACTTGATGCAAGATCAGTCAATTGATAGGGAGTCCATAACCGTGTGGTTTTTTATGAGTTGCTCTTATCTAATCTCAAACTTCTTGTTGTTTTGAAAGATTTGCCAAGATAAAGGAGTCTTATTGTAGAATAAATCCTATTTGGTGTAGGATTGTCTCTTTGATTATCTATACAAATTAGAGAAGTTGTGTACACATTAGGTTTATCCATTACCTTCTTGGATGTCTTAAGAGTCTAAAATAGCTTTGGTCACAATTCTCTGATGACATAATCACA
Organism: Platanus orientalis; assembly: GCA_025762735.1. Taxonomy (NCBI): domain Eukaryota; kingdom Viridiplantae; phylum Streptophyta; class Magnoliopsida; order Proteales; family Platanaceae; genus Platanus; species Platanus orientalis. Next base: position 5,159 of record JAOXJP010095787.1, on the reverse strand, counting down.
AAAGATAGTGACTTTAGGCTTCTTCCCTTCGTTTGTCATAGATCAAGTTTCCCAATCACGATTGACTAATTGCAATAATTAAGATTGGTCAGTTGCAACTGGTTTATTTAGTATTGATTGAAGGATATTTTCATAAATTTGCTTTAGTCACAAATTTTCCTTGTCAACATATGCCCCCTCAAAAATCTTGCCACGTGGTTTGCAATTAGTGGTGAGTTTTTCAAAACTTTATGGTGCTTTGACAACTTTACCCTCGCTTTTTGGAGTAAAAAGACAAATTTACCCTTCATGACTAAGCGTCTTTTCATTTACTTATGTGAAAAGACTAAAATACCCTTACATTTTTTGTGAATCTTTTCAATTCTTATGTAATGACAATAATACCCCCACAGGTATAAATATTCCATCGTCTTCTTCATTGAGCACTTAGAACTTTTTCAGAGCTTTCCTTGTGAGACCGAGAGCCCTTTATATGTAACCTCACATTCTGAGTGCCAAAGTCTCATTTCCAAGTCCACAAAATCCTTCCTCTTGTCTTTCCAATCATTTCGATACCTTCCTCAAGGTATTTGGACTATCAAACTTCAAGTTCTTGGAAGTTCTTGATCTTACCAGTCCTAAAACCCTTTTTTTTTGGCTTTCATGTGCAAATCCAAGCCTTAATCTCCAATTTCTATCTAATAGGATTCTTCTCCTCATTAATACAAGCATTTTGACACCTATTTGAGCAATATTAGTGAAGTTTTAAGACTTTTAATGTTGAAAACTCCTTCGAGAGCTTTGGTTGCCTTCTTCGGCAATGCAGAGCATCAAGCAACCTTAGTCTGCTCCAGACATTGACCTACAACTTCCTTTTCTGAGTTGCAAAATGGTCCTCACACGACTTTGATTGCGGTTTGAGCTCTCTTCCAGTTGTAGTTCTTCTCTATTTGCGAGTTGGGCTTCCATGACTAAGACTTTTTAATCATGATGGGAAACTCGCCATGGGGAGACTCTGCCCAATTTTCCAATCACAATTTGACCTTCATTAATAAATTAATTCCTTTAATAAAAATTCAATCACTAAAAACTTATAGTCGTCATTGCCTTTACATAACACATATCACAACTGAACTATTTCGCGACTGGACCATGATCATGATTGAACTATAATCATGACTAAGACTACTCCATGACTAAGAATTCCATACTTAGCCAAATTTTGTAAATTTTCTTGAAAAATTTTATTTTATTTTCCTTTCTCCCAATGCTCATGTGTCGTGCTTCTTCCTTATATACAATAGTATTGGCTGATCCAAATAGAGAGTTTCATCCAAGAGAAGGAAAGGAGGAGTTTGTATTTGTTGAACTGCCTACCCAAAAGGTTACTTCCTTCTGAAGCAATTCACTGTTTGACCACACATTTATGGGTGAAATCCGAGAACATCCTACTAGTCCCCAAGAATACATTATTGAAATAAAGAAAGGATGGGGGAAATCTATAACACACAAGCGGGAGTGTCAAGATTTTACAAATGTCTTTTCTTGCTTCCTTCTGTCACTGTAGGCATCAATCTGGATGTCACAATGATCACCAAATACAATCCCATGATCCTTTTAGAGAAGGAAATACATTGGACAAACCATAAATTTTGAGGTTCTTCCAATATAACTTCAGATGAAAGATGGGAGACTTAGGTTAGCATTTTCTTGGAGAGTTTCCCAAGGTTAATTAATATTCTAACATGGAAGAGGCCATCCATTTCTCAACGGGATCTTTTAACAGTCACAATTCAATGTAGAAGCCCTTTCTTGTTGGTGCCTAGACACAACACTTTCTTCACAATTTACGAAGAAGTGGAAATTACACTATAGGAGTTTTACCAATGCCGAAGCTCCCTACTAAAGGAGACCTATACAAGGAACACACCCCCTGCAATGAAGAAATCCAAACTCTCCTTGTCATCAAACATGGACTTTTCCATATCTATGCCTTATTCAATACTAACAAAGTACCATATGGTGTGTGGGTTAACTACTTCATGGAGTCTCCTGATGAAGGAAAACAAAAGCAGCCGTGTAGAAAAAAATCCTAGTCAAGAGCTCACAAAAAATGAGAAGAAGACATCTAAAAGGCGCCAAGGCATCTCTGATGACATCTTTATTGTTGGCATGTACGTTTCCTTTCTTAGTGGCTTTGCATTTGCATGTAGCCTTGGTGAGAGAATTAGGCTAGGCACATTTATTGCAGCTAGGAAGCTCACTTTAGGGGAAGAAAGGGAGTTGCATTGTCTGTTACAGACATTTTGCAACACTCGTGATACCTTCTCTTTTATTGGTCCACGCATCCTTTAAGTGGACCCCAGCAATAAATGAAGATGAAACTTTCTCACGTCTTTGTTCCGATCCTTTGAAGAAAAAAAAAAGTTTCAAAATTGGCGTCAAAATGGGGCCCAAAATCGGTGTAACTGAACCCTAGTTAGATTCATTTGGATTAGAACCCGGTTCAACCAACCTATTTACCAAAGCACTCATGCCTTTTTAGCTCCCATCATCTTACTCCTTCCTTCGTCCCCATTCCTTAATAGCTTCACACCTGGACACCAACGTTCTTTGACAAAGCACCAAATTGGGAACAAATGATATTTATAATTTCATCAAAATGCCTATGATTTGACAAAGGGATAGTGGTTATGGAGGGAAACTGGGAGATTGGAGGTTGTTTGCGGCTAGGGTTTCACCAAAACCAATAAAACCCAAATAGACATATAATAAGATGATTTATATTATTAAGATTCCTACAATAACTCTGGTGGAAAATGACAACAATGACGGTAACATGGTTCCGGTAAGGAAACGAGCAATTTGGTTGTGTTTATACCACTAGCCAATCTACCATCCCACCACCAAAAATTTTCATAGCATTCCCATTAGAGAACAAAGCAATAATGATTGTTGGCGGAAGATGAATCAACAAGGAAAGATTTCTAAGAACTATTAAAGTGTTTGATTGAGATGGGTATCTTTATTCTCTGTTTGGATCTACCTAAATCAAATTAGGTTTTGGTAATCTGTCATCTCTCCACCAAAAATTTTCATAGCAGTCCCATTAGAGAACGAAGCAATAGTGATTGTTGGCGGAAGGTGAATAAACATGGAAAGATTGCTAAGAACTGTTAGTGTTTGATCGAGATGGGTATCTTTCTTCTCTGCTTAGGTCTGCCTAGATCAAATTAGGTTTTGGTTTCACTGATCAAATTACTACTTTTGTGTAAATGAAGTTACCACAAAATAAGAAATATTTATCAATTATGTTATATAGGAAAAAATATAACTCAATTACCATTGTACATATATTTATGTGGGAAAAAACGATACTACAAAAAGGAAACATCATTATATAAGACATATCCATATACATATATATAGACTAAGCAGCCTACCAAAAAATTAAATTGTAGCCACTCCTTAGAAGTAACTTTATCACATGCCTAATAATGTTTGCTAATTTGTTGGTCAATGATTGTTATCAATCTTTTGTACATAAGATTATTACTGTTTAACACATAAAATCATGTTTCTTTAATTAGGGAAAATACAAATGCCTAAATAGGGAAAATACAATTACCTAAAATAATTTATTTATGTGTTTTTTATATAAATTTTTTAATTGAGATTAAATAAATAAGCAAATATCTTTCGGTTGATTGGATCAATTAGTGGTTGTATATTTGATAATATGGGGTAGGTTATGAGTGTCACTGTCCCTCCTGGTGATAACTACAAGCTGTTGGATTCCACTAGTTGTTCATCATAACATCGAATGCTTTACATTTTTTTTAGAGAAATACTTTATTTGTTTGATCAAGCCTCCACATACGTAGATATGGTATGAAGTTATCACAATGATAACCTAATATTAGCTATTAAATACCTTAATTTACTATCAATGTCAACCTATTTAAATGAAAATTTATTTCAGTAGATGATATTACTGTGATTGAATTGAGGGTTAATTGAGATGAGAGTATGGATGTGAAGACATTGAGAAATATAGAGACAATATAATACCCATTGTTAGTTGATTGGACGAAGAGATGCTCAATAGGTTGAGAAGTTGACAATTGTGTGCCCAATTTAAACTAATCATTTCATAACACAAGTTCAAAACTTCCAGTGTATTTAATAACTTGTATTTAACTCATAAGCAAGATTTAAACATATTATTTCCCAGCTAAATCCTTATTGTTGGCCGTAGGAAGACTGAAATAGGGAATATCACATGCTAGGGGAGTTTAGATAGTGCTAGGTTGATTTCACGAAGTTAGCCAAAAGCCCTAAACTAATAACTGATTATGTGGAAAATGCATTTATCTAAGGAATTAAGAACAACAACAATGTTTCATTCATCTATGCCGAAAAGTGCAAATTCGTAGAGAGATAAGAGTTCTACCTGAGCTAGATTGTATACCGGAGTTAGCTTGGCCATGATCCCTTGCACGTTATCGGGAGACCTCGACTATCTTCAAGAAACGTGAAAACGACACCTTCTATATTCGGATGAACTGGTTAATATTGAAACTTTAAAAAGATTAAAAATTTTGTGAATTGTGAAATTTGTGTTTTTTCCTACTTTAATTTCTTACCATCCCAAAACTCAACACGTAATAATATAATATACACATACATTACATAAGGTCTATAATGTATAATATATATAGGATAGTATGGTACATGGTATACATTATTGTATACCATATTTATGGTATTGTATATTTTATGTGTTACAATTTAAGTACTTATAAAGTTGTCAAATAATAATGAATAAATTCGACATCACCATTACATATTATTTTGATTACAATTGAAGTACTCATTTTGTTATTACAAACAACAAAATAAATTCATCTGTAATATTGTAGACTTTTGTGATGACAATTTGTTTTTAATTTTTTGATGAATATTTTTGCGACTACAACTTAAGTACTCATGGATTTACCATTCAATACCAAGTAAATGTGTGACTATTTTTGTTTCCTATTGTAAGGCACTCGTAAGGGTTTACATACTATATAAAAAAAATGTTGTACATACATTATTCCATTAACAACTCAAACACTCGTAAAATTATTGTAAAATATAAAATAAATTTATCACCAATATTGCTTTGTACTTCAACT